>CM030836.1:16344502-16409502 GCA_018105865.1 Metaphire vulgaris
TTCGAGTGATTCGTGTAGGATAACTGAGGAAGGTAGCTTCTGTCCGAGTGTTGTTCCATACATCCTACATGATGTTTGCAAGAACAGTTTCGATTTGCGAGACTGTTTGTTCGAGAAAACATCATTACCGCAAATGGCGAAGACAATCTCTAATCCGTTGGCTCTGGAACAACGAGAAAACAATACGATCTCTCCTTAAACACGATTCTAGGAAAGCCTTAAACCTATCCATCCGCTGTAGAGACTCGTAAATGCATGGCAGTCAAGTGGTCTCGGATTTTTTGTAATAATTACCTACCACTGAACATCCAGGTGCATCTCATATAGTCTTTTAGGAATATAGAAGGTAAGTGTCTTAAAATTCGTTCAGTCTGGTAAATTTGAGATTTCGTAATGCGTTTTAAAGTATACGTGATTAGATAGAAATCATTGGCGCCACCAGGGTTCTATAGAAAGTGGCACAATTAACGCAGACACGCATACCTCATTTAGCCCCACCCCACCCCCTCCCAGGGGTTTGGAAGAGGGTCATGAGCTACCCAGATGGTCTGCGAGGTGGGACGAAACTTTTAAGCACTATTATCGTTCTGGCGCGTACTTTTAAAGACTTGAATTATTGTTATTTGCTATATAGTGTTAAGAAGTTGTTGTACCACTAAGTATAGGCCTGCCGATTGTGTCGAAATCGCCAGTACGCATCTCCGCTCCTTCCGAAAAATGTTCTCATCGGTTTTGCAAAAATTACACTACTGATTCCAAACCAGATAGAGGGTCAACAACCCCTCCCCCTCCCCGCTCCCAGCTCCCCCGTTCGCCTCTCGTGCCTATGCTAATTGGGTTTATATCGTTCTTTTCTCTCTCTCTCTTCTGCGTGGAAAACGTCAATTTGTCCGCGGTGTCTAAAAGGTCCTTAATGAATCCTGACTCTGATTCCTCCCCCCCTCCACCCATCCTGTGAGAGTTCCACTGCGCAAGGTATACGAGAAGAGGACGAGAGGACGAGAGGAGGAGAGGAGGAGAGGAGGAGAGAAGGAGAGAAGAAGAGGAGGAGAGGAGAAGGAGTAGTGGAGGAGAGGAGAAGAAGAGGAGGATGAGGAGAGGAGGCAAGGAGCGGGGTAGTAGACGCGTGCTCGTAATGATGATGGAGATGATGCCACCACCGTCGAGATGAGTCTGCCCCCCAGCTGCTGCTGCTGCTGCTGGCGATTTGCTCGCCAGCGTTCAAGTGGAGATATCAAAAGCGTCACGTGGCTGAAAACGCTCCCCCCGGACGCGAAGAGCGTTATTTATCTGCACGTCTCCGCTACTCCGTGAACTCTCTTAACGAAGATACTTACATCACTGAGAAAGACTTACACACGCGTCTGTACATTAATCATAAACACAAAAGCCTGTACCAAGACTGCATCTCACACACACACGCACACACACACACACACACACACACACACACACACACATATATATATATATATATATACGCCAAAGACACGACACTGGGATTACCTCTATGGTCCATGCTCGTATTACTTCGTATTTCCTCGATTTCTGCTTCGTCCGCAAACGTTCTTAATATTTATCAGTAGAAGATATATCATATAAGGTATATTATTATTTGTCATTTCTTTTCCACCTGGTGTATTGTTTTGCAGATGGCAAAGGTGCTCGAGCAATGTCACTGTTCTATATAGCAACTGAAACTCAGTGACGACCGATCTACAGTACATATGGAGTGCAGAACTGAAAATAATGGTCTTCGGAGTCTGTCTATATATACCACAGTAGAACGTCCGACGTCGTGAGTGTGCCTTCAGCCGTTGGAGAGTGTTAAAATCAGGGGCGTAGCGACGGTGAGGGGGGATATATCGGTGTATATATATTATATACCCCCCCAAAAAAAAATCAGTCTACCTTAAAGTTTTTAATGTGTTTTTTAAGATTTTAAAAATCACATTATTCCTCCCTCGCAAATCAAATTCCTGGCTACGCCCCTGGCTGGAATGTAATTGATATATGCCAAAATTTACTCTACTGTTTTTCCGTCGAAGATCGGAACTTATTAAATTTGAAGGCAAGTGAGTCTTTAAGACTTTGTCGTCTTTGGCAGCAGGGGCGTAGCCAGGATTTTGCTTTGGTGGTATAAATATTTGGGGTGGGGTATAAATCTTAACTATAAACCACATAAAACATATAAATCACATAAAAACTCTTGAAGGTAGACTGATTTGGGGGTATATATACCGATATAATCCCCTGTCGCTACGCCCCTGTCTGGCAGTCCGAGCGATTGCGCTTATTAAGAAAATGGTCGAGGAATATTTAGAGTAAGCAACAAAAAGTCGTCTTAATACGCTGACAAAAGAAAATGCTGTAGCCAGAGGCGGCGCTATGGGAGTGGGTCCGCGGGTCCGCGGGTCCGGGGTCCGGACCCACCCAGCCTCGGGCAGGGGCACCCGAGCAAATCGTGCAAATCCGCAGAGAAATTTTGATTGGGGATGAGGAGGGGTAGTCTGATCCGGGTCCTGGTTGTGTAGATTGCATTAGACCCACCCAGCCAACAAAACCCAGCACCGCCCCTGGCTGTAGCATTAGGGTTGCAGACGGCCATCCGATGATGATGATGATGATGATGATGATGATGATGATGATGATGATGATGATGATGGTGATGATGGTGAGAATAGGGTTGAAGACCGTTCGTTGGTGCTGCCCTGCCATTCGTCGGCCTTCAATTCGATTGCCTGGCGTCAAGACCGAATGATCCAAACGGAGTGCCTCACGGCTGAGTGTGCACGGCTGCTCTCCAGATTTAATCTAAATTCTTGATGCGAGCGACGCAATGAAACCCTTCTTGAGATGTCAAAGCTGGCGTCCGTTAACAGCTTACCACCCAAGTCTTCCGCAGTTTACTGTCTCATTTTCTTGCTATATATTTAATACAGCTATAAATAAAATAAAAACATATATAATTGGGGTGTGCATGTACAGCGAAGCTATACAATTATACGTAATACATAGATAAATAAAATAAAAAATATATAATTACGATGGGCTTGTGTACAGCAGAGAAGAGGGTTCGTATATATCGGAAAATATGAACGACGACAGATTTTGTTTAATAAGTAACTAATAGCAATAGGCTTATTACGTCTGGTTAAAATTTAAATTTAAACTGTCTCAGGACTGTGAAATCTTGCTCTTTAGGTAATTCGTAGTGTGCATTCATAGTTTACAAACTATGAGTTTCATTTAAACTGCGTGTCGTTGGAGCGGTAGAGTCTAATATTCCGCTTAGGTGTTTTACTTCGACAGACATTGCTGCCAGTGGCGGCTCTAGGATTTGGCAAGTGGGGGGCCGTTGGGGGGGCAACTTCTAATCATGGGGGGCCAACCATTTGTTGTTTAATGTATGTAGCATTAAGTATATGGTCCCAACTGGGGGGCCACTGGAGGGGCCAGACTCTCAATAGGGGGCACGGGCCCCCCCTGGCCCCCCCGGTGGAGCCGCCACTGATTGCTGCTACCGGTTACCAATAAAATACTCGGAATTATTGGATCTGGATTCAGAAGGATTACTTTCACGGGTTTAAACGTCTTAACAATTTGTGCAGAATATTGATGTCCTGTCGCGAATTAATTAATTATTACTTGTAACGTAACTGGCACTTTGATGTTGGCTATTTGTGCTGCAGTGGGAGGACTCGAGAAAGTAAAGAAACCCGGGTTTCGTTAAAAGACTGAGAGAAAGAAGAGAAATGTCTCCACTGCAAAAAAAGAACGCAAGCCCTGTACATAGTCATCATTCAGAACACGGCTGACGAAGGAAGTCAGACTCACGATGCACGTTCACAACCTGCAGACGCTCTACTGCCTCGGCGTCTGCACTCTACCTGTCGTTCTGAGCTTCGTCAGCAAAGCCGATGCAAAAGGTAGGCCCAGGTGACCTTGATTTCAAGGTAGGCCTAAGCGACCTTGATTTCAATTAAGTCATTCTTTTGTTTAAGTTCCTTCCTTGACCGGTAAACTTATAGAGGTGCGAAAGGAGTTACCGGTATTCTGCGCTCATCGGAAATTTATGGCCTCTAGAGGTTTTCCAAAGGACACAGGACGTAACGTTGTTACTCTTGTCCTCTTTTTCTAAGAACTTAGCAGAAGTTTCATTAATGGAAAATGTCTCTCATGTCTATACAATGTATACATTCTACATCCAGAACAGTCGAAATTCCATTTTCCAAAAGACTTTCTCAATTCTGACTAAACCCTTCTACTCAACTCGTTATTGAATTCTAACCTATAGCCTCTAACCTCTCTCTGACCGAGTATCTTAGACTATTTGCTGCTATTTACGAAGATCCTGTATAGCGCCGAATAAACATGTGACAGCGAAATAGAATCGATGGTATATACCGGACAGTCGTTTCATCTCTCTCTCTCTCTCTCTCTCTCTCTCTCTCTCTCTCTCTCTCTCTCTCTGATGTAGTATTTATCGATATTCGCCATGTATACAACAGCGATTGTCGTTGGGAATAGATTTACGTTTTCGATACGTATATAATTATAGTGTGTATCTGCTGGTTTTGGCTTCAGGATTCCACGCGCCTTATGCTTTAATAGCAGAAGAAGACGTAGCCTATATAGTATATACTGTATATTTATATAATATAAAATTTGTATATTTATATAATATATAATTATTAAGTCCTGCGGTCGAACGCTGTCGCTTCGATGCTGTAATCTTTTGTTTCTGTTTCTTCTCTCTCTCTCTCTCTCTCTCTCTCTCTCTCTCTCTCTCTCTCTCTCTCTCTCTCTCTGCGACGATCGAAGGCGCTCCAAAGGTTCGACCGAACAAACGACTCGGCGCCGGTCGAGACCAGAATCGATACGCGGCGGCGTCATCTGGCGGCGGAACCGAGACGGGAGCCGCATCCGACGATCCAGCTGTCAGCTATCACAGTAAGCAAGAACGCCTCTTCATCCGTCAAGAAACCTATTTTCACTCGCGATACTTTATCTATACAGTACCTGCCTACTCTCGTCAAAGTGTATGTGTGTATGTGTATATATATATATATATATATATATATATATGTGTGTGTGTGTGTGTGTGTGTGTGTGTGTGTGTGTGTGTGTGTGTGTGTGTGTGTGTGTGTGTGTGTGCTATCCGTCGTTGCTCTTTTCCGATTTCGTCCGTCTTAGGCGCGCGGATGGTCTATATCCGGAGTGACGACGAAATGAGTGCGAGGCGCCGTTCAATTCGATCGTCTCTTTCATTGAATTTCACTCGTGAAGAGATAGAGAGACGGCGGCGGCGCAATCGATTGAACGGGGTGGGGGTGGGAGTGAGGGGGCTGTTTGTCGACAGCTCATTCGTGTCCGTTGTCGTTCGTCTCACTGATCCTCACTCTTCGTCTCGTCGTCTTTTTTCAATGCAGTGTAAGAAGATACGTCGGAACATTCGTCTCTTCGGAGAATAACTGCAACCAATATCTTGATAGCTAAGACATGCCGAGCCGTTTGCGCCCATGCACTTATAGATCGCACGGGCAATCGATCGGACCATGTATACCATCAAAGCCTTCCGTGAAATTCTCGATTAAATCGACGACTTTCTTGCCTAATCCAGAGTGATCTCACACAATGAGATGAGGTTTTATGTCGATGGTTTGAGGGACTTTAGACAGTTTGAACAGCATGTTTCGGAACAATCGTAGCCCATTTTCAGAGCACCGTTCTGTAACTATACATTCTACGGTATACTTCATATATATATATTCGTTTGCTTTCGCCGGATACGATAAATGTGATCAAATCAGCTGGGAATTTTGCTGCCGTCCATTTCATGTCTCGTATAACTGTCTTTGGGAATTCTTTTAGTATTCGGCCCCGTCCAAATATTGAACGATCTTCGTGGATTCGTTTAAGATCGCTTTCTTTAAAAAATCGACAATCGATTAATGTGTGTTTTGTAACTGCAAATATGCATATCGTGCATCGTTGTTGTCGTTAGATTGGTCAGACGTATAAGATATCTTTCGTAATTTACGCAGAAATCTATGCACCCCCTCCCCCGTTTTATGCGCTCAGGCCCGTTTGAAGTTTGCGAGAGAACGTTACTGTAGTTTTTGCGTCTAGATTTCGTCATTTGTGTCGCGTAGACTATGCTCGCCATTAAGCGGATTTATTGCCGTACTGTCTGTTGTTCGTGCTCATCTCTTTTGCGTTTCTTCAAAGCTTTGCCTCTGAGTTCTGACTCGTTTATCCTCGCAATGGCTGTTTTCAGTGATTAGGCTAAGATATTTGAGGAACATTGGATAGAAAATCTATGGGATGCCGTTTACGTCATTTCTCGGCGTATACCTGACGAATAAATAAGCAGTTCGCCTTTCTTACCTTACCGACCACTTTTGACGATTTAAAATAAATTCGTAAAGTCATAATATACAGTAATTTTGTAAAATACGATCACAGAGCTACAATTATTAAAATAAAATATCCACCTATCGTGATACGCTTACACTAAAATTAACATATATCGAAGCTGGCCCGGGGGACACCAGTTATAAAAGAAATTGATCATTCATAAAATTTAGTTGAATGTCCCTGGTCTAGAGGCTCGTGGACGCTGTCGTCCCAGAGTGTAGCGAAAGCAAAACCAGCAAAGCGATTGAAGGTGTTGACCACGTGATGCATGTAAGACCTTGAATGAACGTCAATTTGGAAGGTCATCGGCCTACAGAGTCCCGCTGGTCTTCGTCTGTCGAAAATGGAAGAAGAAACTCAAGCGAGAAAGGCTTCTAATTAGACAGAGTCCACAAAGACGCCTATATAGCGTATACGGTGGATAGGGTGTTATTCTTTTAGAGAGCGGGGCGATCCAGCCGAAGTGTATTTAGGGTCGAGATGAAAGGGTAGGTTTAAGATCTTTCCTGGAACTGACGTCACCACTCGGCTGTGGAAGAAGAAGAAGAAGAAGAAAAAGAAGAAGAAGAAGAAGAGAAGAAACGGACCGGAAGTGAATCAGGCGCTTCGACAGGAAGTCCGTTCAAACACAAACTTCGTCGGATCTTGAACGCAATCAAGCTGTCAGAATGTTTCCGATTAGGATCAAAGGCTGGAGTACGCTCGTCTTATCTCATCCCCTGTGCGCGAAATCGCCGATAAATCCTCGTCGAAAGACTCGACGCCGGCAGGCAAGGTCAAGTATACGTCCGATCTCACGACGACGACGACATCTTTATCAGGCTGACAGTTGAATCGACTCTATCTATTCGATATGAAATATGGCGAATAGGAGGAGGCGAACGCAAGACGCGGTGGCCTTGAGTCGATTATTTGAAACTCACAAATGCATAAAAACGAACGAACGAACGAGAGATGGTAAAACGATGAAGCGCAAATCGACCTTCAGCGTGAATAGCTGCTCTGAAGCTGAAACGCTGGTCTTGAGAGTGTGTGACAGGAAAGGTGATTATTACTTCGTCTAAAGCAGGTGCAAGAGCGTCGTCGTATATATTGCTAATGACACAAAACGACAAAAAGAGACGTTAACAGAAAACCAGCCATCTGTCTGATGTACAATCAGAATACTTCAAATTAACTGCTGTACGTTTTTATATTTAGGCCCGCTCGCTCGCCACATTCAGGTTTCAATGCACGCAGATGTGTCGAGATGATGATTGGTAAAATGACCATACGTTTACTTCTGCATGTGAAGCAGAACATAATATTCTGGCCGTTTTAATCGTATAAGGCGACATGGTCCAGACAAGACAGAGTTAAGATGTATTAGCATAATATTAATACACAACGAGGTTTCCATTGCACGCCTAGTGAAGATAACAATAGAGTCATAACTTTTGCTATTGACTTGATGCACACAATTTAGATGCCTTTAAGAAGAGACTTTAAACATGGCTATTCTGCACGAGTTATAATCTGTAACATTGTAATGTGTTCACGCAGTTCGGCTGAACGAGTCACCACATTAATCAGTACGTTAATAATAATAATAATAATAATAATAATAATAATAATAATAATAATAATGATGATGATGATAATAATGATGATGATGATGATGATTATAAGACTTGTGATGATGATGATGGTATGATGATAATGATAATGATAATGATAATAATAATAATAATAATAATAATAATAATAATAATAATGATAATAATAAGATTTGTGTAATAATTTAAATAATAATAATAATAATAATAATAATAATAATAATATCTATGCTCTGTTGTGGCCTTGCACAGCGAACCTCCTCATTCATGGACGGATCTACAGAGGCACAAGACACCTGCCCCCAATCACCTCCCAAATTTTTTTAAATTTGCGATCATGGCGAAAAGCCAGAAACGAAGGAGAGAGGAGGCGAGAGAAAGAAGGAAGGAATGGAGGAAAAGACAGAATGGAAAATGAAATCCCCCCAAACGCCCCTTCCCCAAAATAACAAATTTCTGTATCCGCCTATGCTTTCATTTCACTTATTACGAGCTTACTGATCACTGGTCAAGGGTGGCTTACTGGTCAAGAGTGGCTTACTGGCCAAGGGTGGCTTACTGGCCAAAGGGTGGCTTGAGGAGAGCAATGAACCGAATGATTACAGCTATTTTTACGCGATCGACGAGTCCTAATGCTCTTTGCTTCGATGGGAAAATCGTCGATCGAGACGATAAGATTTTGTGGCGATATATAAATCGTTCTAACTCGCCGGAGATTAGCGTCGGAAACGAAGAATGGAATGAAGAAGAAGAAGAAGAAGAAGGAGTAGAAGAAGAAGAAGAAGTAAAAGAATAATAATAATAATAATAATAATAATAATAATAATAATAATAATAATAATAATAAGAAGAAGAAGAAGAAGAAGAAGAAAAAAAAAGAAAAAGAATAATAAGAAGAATCGCCATGCATGTAGCTACGGAATCGTCTAATCCAGAAATCGGGCAAACTATCCTCCGTGTGAGTGATACGCAGAGATCAGAGATTTTCTGCCATGCGTTGAATTATGTGATTGCTGTATCGATTCGGAGCGAGTAGAATCAGGCGCGCGAATGTGGTCGAATGCGCTCCGTGGCAGTCCGATCTCGCGTCCGGTTGTGTGGTCCGGTCCCCCGGATGTAAAATGAGTATGGCAATTGCGCCGCCTCCGTGGACGCTGGTTCTCCGCTTGTCGTCGTCCGAATTTACGATCCCGTTGCCACCGCGTGAGGGGCTGCGGGCCCACTTCGGGGAGGTGGGCGATATTGGTCTCCTCCTATGCTGGACCATCGTAGAGATCACGCGAAACTTTAAGGCTGACCTAATGCGCACTCCACGTTCGACGCGAAAAGCGACTACAAGAGCCCGGTACAAAACCACAAAACGGAAGAACACGGTAATCTAGAGGCAATAATGAAACTATTTATGAGATCAGAGCAAAAGAGCGGTCTTTATATAGATCGATAATACAGATGGAATGATTATGATGATGAGAGAAAATAACACAACAGAAAGAGAGGAAGAGAGGAAGAGAAGAGAATAGGGACAGAGAGACAGAGAGAAAAGAGAGATAGAGATAGAGATAGAGATAGATAGATAGATAGATAGATAGAGAGATAGAAGATAGATAAAGATAGAGATAGAGAGACAGACAGATAGATAGACAGACTGATAGTGATAGATAGATAGATAGATAGATGATAGAGAGAGAGAGAGAGAGAGAGAGAGAGAGAGAGAGAGAGAGAGAGAGAGACAGAGAGAGACAGACAGACAGACAGAGAGACAGAGAGAGAGAGAGAGAGAGAGAGAGAGAGAGAGAGAGAGAGAGACAGAGAGACAGACAGAGACAGAGAGACAGAGACAGAGAGGAGAGTGAAGGACGAGGAGTCTGCAGATGGGATGTGAGCAGAGGAGATATTGTGTGATATTAACGAGAATTAACCGCCGAATCAGGTTTCTACGTAAATTTGTTTCTCCATGTGCTGGTAATTTGCAGCTGCGTCCTTGAGACCACACGCACATCTGTGGTGAATTCTTGCCGCCACCTTTTCCCCTCGATGCTGCCGACCTCTGCGCGTCTCTCCTCTCGCTCCAAGTGCACTGAACTCTCTTTTCTGTCGGTACGAATTGCAAGGAGTGAGACACCGCAGAATGGCATTGCACTCCTGCGACTTTTAAGCCGCAATTACTTATAGGTTATATAGCGCCAGAGTCTCTTCGGCAAATTCCTGATTCGGCATCGCTATTTTAATACACTATAACACTTCGCTATAACGGAATCAGTTATAGCGTATCTTCGGTTGTAACGTATGCCGCAATGTACGGCCCGTGTGATGCGCTACCGTATTGGATGGTATTGGATATAAAGTAACCTACCTCGGATATAACGTACTCAATTTCTACAGACCCGTTAAGTACTTATAAAAAGTCCCACTGTAGATGATTTTGCTTGAAAATGAATAATATTGCGGATGATTCGTTTGGAATACTGCAGTAGACTTGCGGTACATTTCACAAATTCACAATCCGTCAATATCTAATCATAATTATATTCTATGACTACTAATGATAGCATTAGCTCGTTAATACAACCAAGCGACAAGTAAAATATCCCATTTATACAATTTTCGTTTGCTTTAACTGTCCGATGCACGACTGGTTTATTTCAATCGACAGTTGTGGAAAAATACGACACTTCATCATCGACCGTTCAATCAATAATCCTGCAATTACAATTGATTGATTGATATGATTGTCCGATTGTTAATCTGTGAGATGGGTCGTGCGTTTGTTTCGTGGGTTGATGCTGATTGCCGTTAATAACTGCGGCGATGGTGGTCTTTTCCTTTTCCGTCCATGCAGCTGCCTTTCTATTCCGCAATGCTTCGTACGAGGAGCGACTGCTGGCCTATCTGTTCCGGGACTACGACCCGGTGGCGAGGGCCGTGATGGACGTCAGCAGATCGGTCGTCGTTAACATCGACTTCGTTCTGCTCAGAATACACGGACTGGTGAGCGACGAGACAAGGCACTAGAATGCATACAATATCTCTGTATAGGACAAGTAAAGATATACTACTACTACTATTACTACTACTACTACTACTACTACTACTACTACTACTACTACTACTACTACTACTACTACTAATAGTCTACTTCTACTACTACTACTACTACTACTACTACTACAACTAACTATACTACTAATACTACTCTTCTACTACTACTACATGTATTATTATTACTATTACTACTACTAGTAGTATGTATTAGTTAGTATTATTAGTAGTAGTAGTAGTAGTAGTAGTAGTAGTAGTAGTAGTAGTAGTAGTAGTATTGATATTCATACTACTATAATGATAATAATTAATAATAATATTATTATTATTAATTAAATAATAATAGAAACAGCAGCAACATTAGCAGTAGCAACAGCAACAGCACCAGCAGCAGCAGCAGCAGCAGCAGCAGCAGCAGCAGCAGCAGCAGCAGCAGCAGTAGTAGTAGTAGTAGTAGTAGTAGTAGTAGTAGTAGTAGTAGTAGTAGTAGTAGTAGTAGTAGTAGTAGTATCATCTTTATCATTTTCGTTATTATTATTATTATTAATATTATTATTAATATTATTGGGTCTAATTATTGTTAGGCCAATTTCTATTAATATACTGTATATTTTGTTTGGATGTTAGGAAGAGCGAAGTCAAGTTCTAACGACGACTGGTCTTGTCATCGCTGTTAGTAAGAACGTCATCTTAAGCGACAGCTCTGATTATTTTTACGCTGCATCCCTGTCGTATAGCAACCTTGACATATAGCATAGCATAGCATAGTAGCATAGAAGCTGCACGCAATTAGGCAGCGTCGAGCAGAAGAAGCGGATTTGAAAGGAAACGTGTTTTAGTATTGACTTAATTAATACTGTAGGAGTGAAGTCTTATAAATAGTCTCTGATTAATTTATCATTTAAAAGTTCGTTAGACTTACTAGACTACTAGAGGGCTGACAAAAGGCTTTAAGCAGTTGAGAGTAAGAGTTAAATGGACAGAAAGAAAGAAAAGAATAAGACTGTTTTGAATATATCATCATATTATTTATTTATATATTTATTTACACTTTATATGTCGTTACCTATCGAATGGTTTGTAGGAGTGGAGAGACGAGAGATTGTCTTGGAATCCTGTTCAGTTTGGGAACTTGAGTGACATAATTGTCAAGTCGGAGCAGATCTGGCTTCCGGAACTGGCCGTCATGAACGGGTAAATCGTCGATCAGAAGAGCGATGAGAATGACAGACTCTAACGATGAAAAATTTCAATCATTATTTCCACCAGAAAAACTGTGCTGTTGTTACGGACAAGAACCAACTGATATTTCGAACTCGTCTTATTACCTCTTTAAGTGCTCTTCACTTTGGCTTACAACGCCACAAACATTATTTCAATATTGGTTGTAATAATACTTAAGTTCAGTATAATATATATATATATGTGTGTGTGTGTGTGTGTGTGTGTGTTTGTGTGTGTGTGTGTGTATCCCAGCACATAAGGGGGAGAAATTTTTGCTTCAGCGCTTATCCATGACTCTGCAGAGTTTTAACGCAACTGCATTCCGGGAAACTTTTCCTGCCTTCGACCTGCCTGAACCCATCCTCGGAACGCACATATATTTTCACCTGTCTCCGGACAATTTGTTTCTAAGTAGTGAGAGCATATTCTAAGAAGTTTTCCAGACCGCGATCCGGATGAGGAGAGTTAGCCATACAGAATTTTCTTAGGTCTCGGGATATTTATTCTTAAGTCATTCGGGAACTAAGTACCGAGGACATGACTAAGCAGATGTTTATACTACTACTACTACTACTACTACTACTACTACTACTACTACTACTACTACTACTACTACTACTACTACTAATAATAATAATAATAATAATAATAATAATAATTCACTTCTATAGCACCAGTTTTAATAACTAAGGGTATCAATCGATGGTATTTCAAATCAATCCGCAAAAGACGACCAGGTCATTCCAGAGATAAGTCAGAGGGAAAGAAACTACATACGTATATAGTGTTGTTGTTGTGTTTGATTGTAGCGCCGAGGAGCTGATGCCCGACTTCGATCGCATGCGAGTCCTGCTCCACCACAGCGGTCTCCTTCACTGGGAACCGGGCGGCATCTTCCGTACGACCTGCGACATCGACATCACCTACTTCCCGTTCGACTCGCAGCACTGTCCGATCCTCGTCGGCGCCTACTCCTACTACAGCACCCGCATGAACATCACCAACTCGTCGACGAACGTCTCCACGCACGACCTCCAGCAGAACGGCGAATGGCACGTCTACGGGACGTCCGTCCGGTGGGCGATCACCGTTCTCGACTGCTGCCCGGGCAACGGGTATTCGCATGTCGTCTTTACGCTCCATCTCAAGCGGCGCTACAAGTTCTACATGATGAACATCGTGCTGCCGTGTCTCATGCTGTCCGTTCTCATCATGATCGGGTTCTTCCTGCCGCCGGAGGCAGGAGAGAAGATCTCGCTCGGCATCTCCGTCCTGCTGGCGTTCACCGGTCTTCCTGCTCATGATCGCCGATAACATTCCGCGGACATCTCTTGCCATCCCGCTGATAGGTCATTTTATCTTAATACCTGCAGTGTACCTCTTGTTTTGTTACCTACCTCTTGTCTTATTACCTGTTTTATTTCCTACCTCCTGTTTTAATACTTACTTCCTGTGATGTTCTGAAAGGAGCGAGATCAGAGGAAACGAGAATAATTTATAATCGAATTACAGAACTGGCATCCTTAGCGTCCTAGTCAGCCACCCTCGATCTACGAGGCAAATCATAACTCGATACAATTAATACATGTTTTCATCTTTTATTTTCAAAACATCGTATAATTATCATATATAATATTTGTCTATCACAATACTGCACTGTGCCTCATCATCATCATCGTCATCATCATCATCATCATCATCATCATCATCATCATCATCATCATCATCATCATCATCATCATCATCATCATCATCATCATCAACAACAACAGCAACAACAACTGATTATGCCTAAAGTGACATATTGTATTGCGCAATGCTAGTACTTCTGGTCTTACCGCTTTAAGGGCAAGTTCGTGACACGTGTCTTTCGAACGCTGTTTAATATTACAACAACTAAGTTGAATTTTTAGACCAAAAAAGCAATCAGTATTTCCGAGCTTCATGGTGACACGCATAAAGATCCAACTGCATGGCAGATGACCCTTGCTGACGGAGACGTGGCTCATCTAATACACTGTAGATGAAAACCGAAAACCGATTCGTTGGGGCGGGGGTGTCTTTTCATTCGGTGCGAGAAGCCCTTTTCATGATCTCTTCTGGGAAATATTTATTATTCCCGTGCGTCTCCGATGAAGGTTCATATCGCATCGAGAGGGGAGTCTGGTGGTGTCCGAAGTCTTCGCCGGTTTCTGATGACGATGCTTGTGCTAGCAGTTATTAATTATTAGAGCGGGCGGCGAAATGTCAGCGATGGATTTGCACAGCCATTTGAAACCATCTCCCGACGATTGATTATGATTATGCTGCCAGTCGGAACTAGATTCTTGGAACATTTTTTCATAGGAAAATCGAAAAATTTTGATTTCCGAGGCAAAATGCCGATTTGAAATCGCTTAATTGTCAGGTTTGCGGCAATTTCCTTTCGAGTGGCCATCGACTTTGTTCGTTGCATGAGTCATGGCGCTAGATATAAATGTCTGGCTGTGGTGTAATATGGGTTAGAAAACAGCGTTCGATATAATATTTTCTCGCCTTAATTCTGATATGAACGCGACAGAATAATTAATATTACAGTATCTAAACTAGTATCTAGTACTGTCCGGAGTATCTCGCCTCTCTTGTAAAGACACCGCAGTGCAGTGATAGGAGATTGTCACTCCGTTCGAGTCGTAGGGTCAAACTTCAGGTTCCTCCTCCCTCCAAGACTGCCAAGTTTGGAGAGAGATCATTTACACGCGGTAACCCTATCTTGTGGAACTCTCTTCCTGATCACGTCACCACGGCTGATACTCCTGAACACTTCATCAAGAGCTTAAAAACGCATCTGTTTGGGTTGGGGTATAGTTGAGATGTTAAAGCGCTTTTGTTGTGGGCCTCAGCCTTGTTACAGCGCTATAGAAGTCGTCCAAGAATGAATGAATGAATGAAACACTTTACAAATTGAATTGCGTATGACAATTTCGAAAGTTTATACTAAGAAAAAGACCATTTCCAAACTGTCGTCTCTTTTCACATTTCCCAATCTTTCCCTTTGGCGCAGTAACACTGCTGCTGATCGACTGTAATTCAGTAAAGTTGGGTAAAGTAAATATTAGGTTACTGTTGTGTTGCTGTGTTGCACTGCAGTTGTCTATTTGATGGCAACGATGACGTTGGGTACGTTGTCGATCTGCATGACGGTCGTCGTTCTGAATCTTCATCACCGAGGTCCTCAGTCGAAGATACCCGTCAACATCCGTCGTCTGATCCTCGTTCACCTGGCGCGCCTCGTTCGCGTCGAAACGTCCTACCTGACGTCGTGTCGGCGACAGAAGGTGTGGAAGCGGCGCCGGTACTTCGACGGACATCGCCGGCCGTTCCGTAACGCAGTCATCGACGGTCTGGAGTTTCTGAGTCTCACCGCCTCCTCCTCCTCCAAGTCGTCCAACCACCACCACCAATACCACCAGGAAACTCCCCCACCGCCGCAGCCGCCGCCGCCGCCGCCGTCGACCGGAAATGGAACTTTGACGTCATCTGAAAATGGCGGCGGGGGCGTGGGCGGGGGAGAAGTGCAGACGTCATACAGCCGGCTGACCTGGCGCTCTAGCATCTACGCCAAATCGATGGAAGGCGGAAAAAACAGGCGCCACCACCATCATGACAATCATCATCACCACCACCCGGATCAGTCGTCGGCGGAGTGGCGTGAGATGGCGCACGTCCTTGACCGCGCCTTCTTCTGGTTGATCTGCGTCCTTATGACGTCGTCCGCCACCTTCATCCTGCTCTATCCTAAGTACATGGGCATGGAAGACGGCCTGAACACCGCCGATATATCGGACACATAACCCAAGCGACGCTCTGTTCTCGAATTCGGCGGCGCAAGATCTGTTCTGTATAGTTCGTCGTCAGAATAGGCTATACGGCTGAAGCAGCGAAGTTTCAGAATACTACGGTACTGCTTCCGGTGGTTTTGTGGTATTAAGAAAGACTTCGTGGTCAAATGAAACCAGGGTGCACGATGGAACCCAAGCAGGAATGTTGGAACGAGGCACGGTGTCTGGAAACATCGACCGCTTACGCCGTTAAATCGTTCTGCTGAGGTGTATATTCATCTAGCTGATTTCCGTTTTCATCTTCTGATTTCACGTCCCGCACCGAATTACAGAAAATCTGCGAAGAATGGTCTGTCGTGAATATTTTGTCCCTCCTTTTTGTGAGGGAATAATACACAATGGAAATCGCAGACATCTGTCTATACATGTCTATTTTAAGCGAAAGCAGCGAACCCTCGATGCTGGTTTTGCTCTGTTTGACTCAAAGCATTCGTTAATCCATGTACAGGGTGGCGCAAAAAACGGACTAGTCACATTTAGGTTTTCATTTAATATAGTCCGGTTTTTTTGCGCCACCCTGTATATGCTCCATAATATGGAGCTTGATGCATGTGACTCAGCATACTACGCTGAAGAGATAGACGGGGAGGTTTTGTACCCTTATTTTTCTCCATTGAGTCGAGATAATAATTATTGGTAACAATAAATTGGATCATATTTTGAAAATTATTAATTATTTTCAACGCCGCCGGTGTGAAACGTTTAGCTTGCTTTGATATTTTCATACTTATGTTTTCTTGCGACCATCCTCTCACTGGCTCAAAAGAGAACTGGATCAAAATATGTGACTCCTAATAAAAAAATCAGCTTCAACATGTCCTTTGGACTAACTTCTACGACCGTTGGGCGATGTCCATTTCCCTCTCCCTATCGATGTAGAAGGCGAGGATATAATTATTAGGATTCTTTGTAAATTCGTTTTCTATAGAGCGGCGACCTATGTCATTGTCCGAAAGCAAGTATGCAGTTCTGATCCTATTCGCTTCGAGATGTTTAGAAAGTGGAAAGTGCTACTTTTAAAATTGCAATATCTGCATAAAATAGATGTAAATCAGAATAAAATCTTCATTTAAGCACTGCAGCTCAAGAAATCGTGCGGATAAATGCACAAAATGATGGATGTCTTTCGTTTGATCTGCCGAGATCAGACTACTATAATAAGGTTTGTGATTTTTGGAAGTAAAGGTCTTTGTCCGTATGTAACTGAAGGTAATTTACGGTGCAGTAAAACAGCGTAAGCGCCTGATTATAATTATCTATCGGAACCAAGTGCCTGAAGAGTCGTAAATCAATTGATTTTTTCTGGTTTTTCTGATCGCAGCTTTAAAACGATGCACTTCTTCTTATCAAAGCATGAACCGAAATATTTGCTAAGAACATTTTTTATAACAGATTTTGAAATGAGCAATCCGAGCTGCTTACTGCGCGTTCGACGTTCTGTAGAAGGCGATGCTATTTAGGATTTCTTACAACTTTATTTTCTACACAGCGTAAACGACTGTTAGCCTAATAGCTATAAGGACCACAGTTTTCCGCGGAATTTTGGCCGCGGAATTTGTCCGTTTCCGCGGATATAAACGCTTTCGCGGAATTTTTCAAAATTCGGTACTGGCCGGTGATTAGTGATGCCATCGGTCACGTGATCGATGACATAACTAGTGACGCACTTATTTATTGAAACTTTATCTTCTTTGATTTGCGTCGTTTAATAGGTATTTTCTGATCGTCAGAATATATTAGCGATTGATGGATGTTTGGACAGGTAAATTTTACGGAATCTTCTGCAAAAGATGAGTTGGTTGTAAATTCTATTCAGTCGTTCATAAATAAATAATCCTAAAAGTTCTCAAGCTGCCTATTAATAAATCGGACGCCGCGGAATTGGGAAACTTTTCCGCGGAATTTTCGAAATTTTACCGAGGAAAACTGTGGTCCTACTAATAACACCAAAGTACTCGTATTTTGGAAAGATTTAAATTAAATTACAATTCCTACCCAGCAGTTTGCTTTGGCAATTTTTGGCTTCTGATTTCGACGAATCCTTTCAAATATAGTTGTTAAGTAAAGTCGCAGTAAGATAGCTTCACATGCCCAAATCAAAAAAGGAGATTGTAAGGCTTAGCGCCTTCAATTTTCATGGCATCGGCATTGGAATGTGACTACGGATGTGAGACCTGAGATCACCTGGCTAGCCACTGGGCCACCGCCGTAAGTAAGTAAGTATTTTCAATGCTTTGGGTTAATCTCGATTATTGTATTTTTCTGCAAAGCGCTGATTTTTGTAACGACATCTGAAGATTTTCTAGGATCTCGAATATATTTTTAGCGCAGCGTATAAGAAAACGTAACGTCGCAAAGAATATAATTATAATTCTAAAGCCTCCGTGTTCGAGTTTTATTAATTTCGAAACGGATCTGTTATGCATATCGGTCTAAGTTCTGTCCCAATGGGAAACCAAAGGTTGTCAATTATTTGACCAGCAAAGCGTGCACTTCCAAATACAGACTCAAATGCCTCATGTCTGAATCAGAATCATTGAGTCGGAATTGGTGCTTGCGAAATTTATTTACAAATTTAGCCTAGACACTGATTAATTTTACTGGCCAACATTCGCCCCCCCCCACTTTCTGCTCGTCAGAGATTGATATCCAGATTCTACCGCTGATAGGCTCTATTGGGTGGCATAGGCAGAGTATCCTGGTAATCGGTGGCTGTATGGAAAACAGAAATTAAACTGGTAAACAAAATTCAATGACTGCTGGATAAAAAATCCAAGTACAATAAAATGAAATATAATAATAAAGATTGTAACGATTTTCCCTTATTGGTTCCTGCATAGTGAATAATATATTTGCTAACACTCGTGGGGAAACCAATTCTTCTGACCCTACATCCACGGATCAATTGTAACGAAACTTCCTTTAGGTTTCTATAGGAAGGAAGAATTGCTTCTATTCAACATCCATACACGGCTGTGGCTATTCAGCCATCACAATGCACTGCCAACACTCGCGCCTGGCCTCACCCTAGCGACTGTTCAGTACTGAAAAAAGGTATCTCTGCCTTTTCTCCTTACAATGGAATCTCGACTTGCGCAAACAGTCAGACACTGAGCAACAAGTCTTCATAAAATTGTCCAATTATATATAGGCCTATATATATATATATATATATATATATATATATATATATATATATATTATATATATATATATACATGTCTATATATAATCAGTTTTTTTTTTGGTAGACGTCATAAGACATATACTGCGTTGCGTCAGTACTTTGGCAATGGAATGTTGGTACGCGTAAATGTTGTCTTAGGGGTTCTATCGACCGCAGACTGTGACTGGTACACTGGAATGACGCCTGACGTAATTCGTGACGCCGCCTCCCCCGCCGCCGAGCAATGTCCTCTGCAAGACTCCGTGAGCGCGAGTTCCGATGACTATTAGGCGACATTTCTCTTCCTCTGCGATCTTTATCAGCTCCGGACCGGGTTTGCCTTCTACCGTCAGGATCTTTGCACGCTGAAATCAATATTTAACGTATATAAATACAGAACCGCAGCGAAACTTTTGTGACAAAACTTCAAAAGGATCTGGTATCGACGCGAAGGACAAAAGAGACTCAACGGTTCAATTATAATTATGATCTCGAACAAGAAATACATGCGAGATTTATTTTACTTCGGATGTTTGTGCGACGAGATTCGTCGTTTTGCAAGCATGATAAGGTGTAGCAACATATTTGCACTGTTTCTACCATAAAAATAACTGATTTGCACACGAGGCGTTTCATATTTGCACAGTCCGGCTGTCGTTTATATATTACTAGGTGTTTACCCGTCAAAAATGACGGGGGAGATTGGCTGTTCTACCACCCGATTTTGCGCAAATGCAATAGCATTTTATGACGGAGGAGATTGGCTGTTCTACCACCCGATTTTGCGCAAATGCAATAGCATTTTATGACGGGGGAGATTGGCTGTTTTACCACCCGATTTTGCGCAAATGCAATAGCATTTTGCGCAATTAATTGTCTTTAACTCGCCGCCTTTTCCTTCAACCGAGTTAACGCCCATTCGCATGAATTTTCTGAAACTTGATAGTCAACGTAAGTGTACTGATTTGGCAGCGTCGAACGACATGCAGTGCTTGATTCTCTTGTTTGCTGTGCTGATTTTTCACGCCGAGCAACAGCCTGCTACTCATTCTCACTTGATTGTCGGAAAGCTCGTGAACGCTGGACTTTTTTGTTTTGCACAGAGGGTTAGAAAGAGGAATAAAATAGCTAAACAATGGTGCAAACCTCATCTTCTTAGCTCTTATATAGCCCGAGATGTAGCAAATTCAAAAAAATTGGAAACTTTCTCAGAATTCAAAACTTTCGCGAAATTCGCCGATAATACTTATGTTCAAACATTGGGGTCATCGGGTTAGAATTGATAGATCTTTGCCAAATGTCAACCGATTTTCAAACTTTTTGGTTTATTTTGTTCCTCTGACATCCCTTTAGAACTTTGCCGCTGACCAAAGTGGGGTTACCGCTTAAAATATTTTGCTAGGGGGCTTTAAACATTTTTCGGGGGGAGAGGGTGATATTTTAGGCCGTAAAGTAGACTCTACCCCCAAATGTTTTTGTTTTGCACGGACGGTTAGAAAGATGAATAAACAATCTAAACAATGGTGCAAATCTCATCTTTTTAGCTCCTATATAGCCTGAGATATAGCAAATTTAAAACGTTACAGCAATCATTTCTGAGAATGCTTTTCCAAAAATTAAATCCCCAGTACGGTGACGACGTCTGAAAATTTAATCCCCACTTGAGGGTTAAATATAAAAATAGGTATTGAGGCTAGGAATGAATATATATATATATATATATATATATATATATATATATAATAATGAGAGGCAGGGTATTGGGAGAGGGAAGGGAGGCTTGGGAGGAGGAAAGTGGGTTGTACGGGTTTTCGGAGCAGCGTTGTGTAGGTTTGTAAACGGGGTTTGGGGCCGGTGGGGTAGGGCGGAGCGCTGATGGGTTGGGGCCTGGGCGATTGGGAGAGGGATGGGTAGTTGGAAGAGGATAGGGAGAGGAAAGGAAACGGGGTTTAGGGCCGGGGCAGGGAATGGGTTGGGGCTGGAATAGGTTGGGCCTGAGGTGATTGGGAGAGGGATGGGGAGAGGGAAAAGGGATGGGGAGAGGGAAGGGGAACGGGGGTTTGGGGCCGGAATGTGTTGGGGCCGGGGTGATTGGGAGAGGGATGAGGAGAGGGAAAAGAGATGGAGAGAGGAAGGGGAACGGGGGTTTGGGGCCTGGGCCGGAATGGGTTGGGGCCGGGGCGATTGGGAGAGGGATGGGGAGAGGGAAAAGGGTTGGGGAGACGGAAGGGAACGGGGTTTGGGGGGGGGGGATTGGGAGAGGGATGGGGAGAGGGAAAAGGGTTGGGGGAGACGTAAGAGGAACGGGGATTTGGGGGCGATTGGGAGGGGATGGGGAGAGGGGAAGGAGATGGGGATAGGGAAGGAAAAGGGGGTTTGGGGCCGGGGCGGAATGGGTTGGGCCTGGGCGATTGGGAGAGGGATTGGGTGAGGGAAGGGGGACGGGGTTTGCTGCAATTAAGACGCTTCGTTAAACGCTCCGTTTTGATTAAACAATATTTGGTTGTCAATGACAACAGCGTCTTGCAATACCCGCCGTGTTGCGGACAGACGCGACAGACGGACGGACAGACATCGAGAATTATATAATAAGATAATACCAGTAACGCAATTCTTGTTCGTTTAAAACAAAAAAGCATGTTGCGTTGTAAAAATTTAAAGGTCATTTTAAAGGATGGTACAACTGGAACATAAAATCATCTGTTTCTAAGCATAAATTAGACCTATATACAGTATAAATCTTAGAAATCAGCGATTATTTTAAAAGTATAAATTAAGCAACTGACCAGGTTTAACTTCTGACACGTTTCTTTGTATTTTTCGATTATCTTCTTCGTCTTCTCTTTCTGTTCATTGATGCACCGTTGCTCTTCGTCTTCTGTTATCATTAACATCACTGAAAACAAACATTCAAAATATAAAGATATAGATTGTCGACTGCTGTTAACCAGGCGCCCTGGAATGCAGCTCTTATCTCCCGTTTATCTAACGTCATAGGATCTATTAAAGCTACTCAATTCCAATGTCGTGAAATCTCTCTCTGTTAATTTAATCTGTCTTTTCTATTCGTTGGCCATGAGACAGAACTAAATGTCAAGCTTAAACAGGCGATCGAATCCCAAAAAGAAAATAAGGCTAATAATACTTTTAAAAGGCAGGAAAGAAGAAAACGAATATATATATATATATATATATATATATATATATATGCATACGTGAAGATCGCGAGTAATCAGTAATTACTGTTTGTTATACTTGGTAGACTGTAATACTTTGCACTCGGAATTATTATATTTCATTTTTAAAAAGAATTTGAAAAGTTCCGGAATATCGTTATAACTGTAATAATTACTATGAATATTTTCAAACGAATTCATTGCAATACCTGCTTCGTTCAAGAAATAAGTGATTTGAAACATTAATATTGACATTGGAAAGATAGAGGGTAACGCGTTGTGACGTCATATCATATTTGATGGGGTCTGACTTTTTGTGACGACGTGTCACGAGGCGAAAAAAGGGGGAGGGGTCAAAACTTCCAAAATCGCATGACGTCAATTATGGACAGCCCCTAAGAGAGATGTTATTAAGCGTCATTGCAGATATAAGCTAATTACTGTACATGTCAAAGAGAAATTTTTCACGAATCCAGTACAATGTGCTTTACTCAGTATTCGTTTAGTGTCTCTTCTTTCGTTGGATGATAGATAGTTTTAATCATAGAGTTTAGATTAAATTAACAAACTCGCGAGAGATTGCGTCCGGAGAAAGCGAAGATTACGGAGCAGGAGTGCAGCAGATCCTGGCGCTAAATAATTACTGATCGACTGAAAACATTTGTTAAAATAAATGATCGTGATCACAAAACACTGAAGCAGTGGCGGCTCCACAGGGGAGGCCCGTGCCCCCCTATTGAGTGTCTGCCCCCCCCCAGTGGCTCCCTGTTGGGACCCTATACTTAATACTACATACCTAATAACAAATGGTTCCCCCCATGATTAGAAGTTGCCACCCCCAACTGCCCCCCACTTGCCAAATCCTAGAGCCGCCACTGCACTGAAGCCACTGCAAAATTACACCACACGAGTAATTTCCGGTCGACATATTTCACTGATTTTCGAAGGTAAAAGTGAAGCCGAATGTTAATGCGTCTACTAATGCAATTATTTCTCGGTCGCTTTAATTTCATTTTTTTAAAAAACATGTTCATACCTCTGATTGGATAGGGAAACCGCACAGGAGTTTCGACACAATGCGCCAATAGTACCTGATATGTTGACACGTGGATGTGATTCCTGTACCCTGCAACACAAGGCACAGTAATAAAAATCGTCCAGCAGCGTATGCGCTATACACTGTAGATCGGATGAATTTAAACGATTATAATTATCAATCTATCTATCTACAGTGCATCTCATTTATCGGCTTATTTAAATCCGATAATGAATTTTTAAAATGGCTAAAAGGGCATAGACAGTATAAACTCACTTTTATAGCTTTCTGTTTTCTGGAATTAGTCAATCAACTCCCCGGAAAATCAATCATTGTGAATTTTATTGCAGGCCTTCCAGTGTTTATTCTAACCACCTTGACATTGGGGGGATTTTGAAATGTTGGGGGGCAAGGTCTGAGTCTCCACACTTTGAGGGGGAAATTTCCATCCCCCAGCCACATATAAAAATTTGGGAGGTGGAATTTTAAAAAAATGTGGGGGGGAATTCCCCCCTTCAGAGAAGACTTAGAATAAACACTGCAGGCCTTCGACTCTCTTTCGTGCAGTGCCTAGCACGTACAGTAAACCTGTGCAGTATATAACCGACTATTTTTGTCGCTTCATGCTGATAGGCGAGACTTATAGTTTTCTCCACGAAATCCTAATTTATGGACTCGATGTACTGTCCTAAACTTATTTACGATGGATCTTAACTCCTCAACAACTGTAGGCCTATAACAAATGAGCGAAAGTCTTTAAACAATCTTCTAGACGTTGTGGGCAATGTTTGGAACGCACTCAATCCAATGCGTTTCAAGTTGCCTCCGTTCTATCGTAAATCCTACGATTTGTATGGATTCTCAACGGGGCGCATGTAGGCGTACAGCTACTGGTGACGAAACTTTTCTCAACATGACAGCCGTATACATGACATTGATCCTTCGGTCACTCAAACAGTGCGTGCAACAACTGAACAGGGAATTTAACGGCGTCGACAGATCTGAAACTTCTTTCGCTTCAGTCTTAGTAGACTCAGTTGCCTGTATAGGCTATACGGTTCGGTTTACTGGTCATTGTTATTCTAGTAATAGGAAATTCAAACTGATACTGGCAATGTTCGGGCTTGGAGTAGGCCTATAACTTTGGAGCTTCTGCGGTGGTCTGAATTCAAACCGTGGAAAATAAACTCATTTTAAAAAATTTATGAACGTATTTGGGAGTTTTTAGAATAATAACGAGAACTGATCTATCGCTGCATTCTAAATTCCTCTAGGTTCTTTTTCTTTTCAGAATGCTACATTGCCTTGTAAACTCTTAAAAATTAACATTTCGTAAGTTATTCGTAAGGGGTGGGAAGATAGCAGAGTGGTAACAACGTTGGACGATGGAGCAGAAGGTCGCGGGTTCGATTCCCGCAAGAGTCCTAAGGTCGACTCAGTCTTACACGCTTGAGGGCGGTGGTAAACTGAGGAGCAGCGTTCAGCTGCGAGATACAACGTTGGTCTGGGGAAATTAATGGCAGTATGCCCCAGATTGATGGCTTATACCATCTATGTCGTTGATTGTCCAGGCCGGAGATAAGCGCCGGAACCCAACGCTAAAACTCGAGTACGGTACCTACCTTTACCTTTTAAGTTATTTCAGTGCAGTTATCTTCCATCATATAATTCTGATAGTATAGTATAGTTACACCAGCTATATTTCTGGCCACGCCTAAATCTACATCTTTCCTCATTTACTATGCTTCAAAGTATTTTGGGGGGGGGGGATTTTGTCTAATGAGAACTTTTCTTGCCGATGTTTTTAGAAATTGGCGAGCAAATTCCAACATTTAGAAAATTTTTACTGCCTGATAGGCTAATAATATTTCGAAACGTTAAGAAGTCTTTTCGAAATCATGTGTTTAAAAAACTTTCTTAAGAAATAATTATACGGAATTGAGGAGATGTGATTATAAAAAATCGAGAAACTTAACGCGATATTTCATTCGGAAATTTATGTAAACCTGTCAAGCCCACCACATTTAAAATGACACTGTGTTAATTGATTGCATCACTTACAGTAGACCATTAGTCCATAAATCTTGCGACATTTTCTCAAATTAGTCTACAGATAAACAGATCAATATTAATTTCATTATTTGAATGTACATCGAAGCGTGACAGAGATCTAAAATTTCTGTAAAAATCATTGTCTAACGCGCAAAGTTTTTCTGAACAATTTTTAAAATCTTTTTTATCTAGGGGGGCGGAAGATGGCAGAGTGGGTTACGTGCTGGAGCGTCAGGCTGTCGGAGCAGGTTCAAGCCCCGTTAGTGCCCCTAGTGGCTTTCACACAGGCAGTACTGCCTTCTAAGCCACTTTAAATCATGCTAAGTTAGTTAGTTATCTTTGACAACTTGGGCCTAGTGTCATTGCAGCCATATGACTCGTATTTTTATGTATCACCAATCACCACGAAACTTCCTGTCTTACTCTTATCCGACGCTTTCAAAAGTTCAAGGAAAGTGATATTGGAATCTACTTACAGTGCAGAGCAAAGTCGGAATACGAGCTTCCGTCGACAGCGACTAGTATTTTCTCTGACGTCATGTTTGTCGCGAACGCAAAAGATCACCAGCCTTGGTTTCACGTCCAGAAGATTGAAGAAAACGAACACGCTCTATCAATCAGTCCTTCCCTTCATCTGACCAACAGGTAAGCCTACGAATGCTTTAAATAGATATATCTGACTTACAGTCTGCGAATTATTCGATCGGCTTCGGACAGTAAATTTCACCTAAGCAAACAGCCCTGTTGATGCTGGTACGATGTTTACGGTAAGAGTCAGTGTAGTCGGTTATATGGACTCTTCTATTTACGAGCCACTCGATGTGAGTACGCCGAAATGAGTAGGTTTTAAATTTACGAGGACTAAATGTCTAATTGCCTGTCGCTAAATTTATCAAGCTATAGCTCTAGGTCGAGTGAAGCCTAAATCAACGCAGCTAGATGGTTTTTCTTACTTCTTCGGGTGCTGCACAATGCTTTCTATGCGCTCAATGGAGTGCGTCATGTTGGCCTCGATACTCTCGACGACAACATTCGCGTTGATTCAACGCCACCCTACCGCGTATTAGTGCGTGAGTCACGGTTCCTGCTAAAGTCCGCGTTATAGAAAACATTTCTTCGAGTTGTTTACATCAAATCATTTATCATCAACAACATCATCATCAGCTGAAAAGTTCTACGACAAATCAGTTTCACGCGACAATCCAATTTTGTGGAACTCAGTGCAGGAGAACAGTACAAAAACTAACACTATTGTTTTATTCAGAAAAAATCTAAAGACGTTCTTGCTTGACATCTCGTGCAAATGACATTTGTTAAAGCACCCTTGACTTTAGCCTTCGCCAAGTTCATTGCGCTATATAAATTGCCCCATTGAAATGACAAAAGCATCGTCATCATCGTTTTATTCCTACTATTTTCGCTTGTCCTAATTAAATCCGTCTTCTTTTGGAAACGTAGTTTCTGCAGTAAACAAACATCTGAAGGCAACCTCTTCAGTCCATGAATCAGTCAGTTAGTGGGTCGTAATATCGAGGGAAGCAACTTTCTTACTGTTTCTTCGTAACGAAACGGCGCTACATGTATAGCAGTCGTTATTCAACAGTGTTGTTATTGCTGTTTCAATCGTGGCGCTAAGTAAATTTAAAGAAAAACATTTCCAGTCATACATCTGTTGTCAATACCAGCCCAACTGTTATTTCTTTAAGCAGAAATCAACTTCAAGATACAAGATACAATACAAGATACAAGCAAAACACTTGATTTAATGGCTCTTACTGAAGTCGTTCAACTCACCACCCCCACCCCCACACACACACGCGCACACATTCAAGGTAATAATTCTTACTTAAGAAGCTAATGCGAACTAGTCTCAGAAGATTTATTTAAAGACAGCGTCTACTGCTAAAGAGGATTTCGACTTGAAGAGGACGTTTTTTTTCATTAATACGAAGTTCAGACTATCAAAGTCAGAAATCATTTTGAAATTAAATCACTGCTCACATCTTTCACTGAACATTTTCATCTGACCAGCCAAGTTTTTATCTCTTTCACTGAGTTCATCCACTTAGTTCATCCTTTTGGATGCCCTGAGTTTGAAAGATTTTTTGAATTCTTATGGCTTCCATAAGTTAGGCCTTAAAAGCGTTTCTATTTCGAGATGTATACGCTTAATATCTCTCGAGAAAGGTATATTATTTAAAAAATGAAAATTACGTGGAAGACTATATCAGATTATATTATTTGCCATAAGGAATTGTAAAAATTACTGCATTTAGCACAGTTTGCGAAATCGCTCAGAGAGATGAAATATGCCTGATTGGAGAGTTATGGTGAGAGGAGATGATTGTTTCTATTATATGTTACAGTCAAAACGTGTAATTAGTCATTAACACGAAATTACTAAAAGTTTCAGTCATTGTGTGTAATGACCAATAAGGGTCTTCATTTCATGCATTAGCACAGCCTGAGACGCGGAAATCGCAGTCTTGTAGGATTTTATTAGCGAATATAGCGGTCAGTCAAAGTGTGAAATAAATCACTGGAAAAGTTAGTCATTGCATGAAATGACTGGTTATTTTAGCCATTGCTTGCAATGATTGACCCTACTGGTCATTAAACACAATGAATGAAACTTTTAGTAATTTCGTGTAATGACTAATTACACGTTTTGACTGTAACATATATAGCCTACAGCGATCTTCTCTTGTGTCACTATGTATGTCTGTCTGTCCGTCCGTATGTCTGTCTATTTATCTGTATGTCTATTTATCTGTCTGTCTGTCTGTCTGTCTCTGTTGCATTCATCTTCTGTTGTTTTTCGTTTGAATTCCTCTACAGATCAACTGCTCTTCCGAAGTCGAACTAAATTCAACGGTAATTGTGTGCGGAGGGATACAGTTGTTTGTTTCCATAGACAGGGAAAAGACTCCATTTGCTTTTGCGTAAAATACGTCAATTCAACGGACGGCTATTCGTCCGTCCGTCCGGCCGGCCGCGGAGGAACGAACGACCTCGAGCGAAAACGAGGACGGTTCCTGCATGGAGCCTCGTTCCCGGGCGAATAAAGTGAACGTGAAGACAAACACGGGGAATGTCCGCGCGGCGGCGAAATGGAACGCCCGAGTTCCGTCCTATAGGATATTTGCGGGGACAGTTGAACGGGCTTTCAGACACGGCAAGGTACCGACCGACATGCGGCCATGCATTGTGATCGTTGTATTACGACGACGATGGGAAGAAGAAGAAGAAGAAGAAGAAGAAGAAGAAGAAGAAGAAGAAGAAGAAGAAGAAGAAGAAGAAGAAGAAGAAGAAGAAGAAGAAGAGGGTCGCTGACACTCATGCTTGCTTCGGCGGTCTGTTTGTGCTGAGCTGGTTGTAATGGTGATGGATGAAGATACAGAAGTGACGTCGGTCGGTCGGTCGGTCGGGCAAAGGGGCGAACGGGCGATGACGACGGCAGAAATAGTAATGATGGGCGAAGCGCAAACGAAGATGAAGATGCACTAAAACGCGCTGAAGAATAAATACGTCAAGAAGATAGTTAAGTTGTTTTGAGGCTTTTTTCCATATTGTTCAACTTTGTTTTACCTGCTAGCATCTGGTCGCATTCTAATTTACTATCCATCTCTTTCTTCCTCTCCCCCTCTCTCTACCTATCTACTTACATACCTGTCTGTCTCTTTCTGTTGCTTTATTTTTTGTATTTTTATCATGGCGCACGACTCCACTTTTCAGTGTTTGTGTGGGCATGGACAAAAATAAAGAGGTGGTCGCAGCAGCGTCTGTGATCTTTGCCGCTGATAGCCTACACCTGATGGGACGCCTTTGTCCGAGGTTAATCTGGACATCGTAATGCGTGACGTCATCGTTCGATTCTCTTTTCGACGTCTGCCGTCTTTTTCTCTGCCATCTGACAATTCGTTCATTCATCGTCAATCACCCGTTGAATGATTGATGACGATGACTTAGTCTCATCTTCGGTGAATTCGACCGCATCGTTCGAAGGACTCAATCGCTTATTATATTGGAATAGGCCACGATGTCAACAAAAAGAACAAATAAATAGTCCGACTACAAAATGGGAGACATGCTTCGCGCTTTTCCTACTACGGTCTGATTTGCTGATAACCAAGAAGTTAGTCCTCTTCCGATTTCCATTTCTTCTTCATTGTGTGTCATCCTCTGTCAAAGAGTTGACAGTCATTTCCTTCGTTTCTCTGTATCTCCTAGCTGCTGCTCTTTCTTTAGGGCTCCATAGTTCTTTGTGTTTGTCCATTCAAAGATGTCGTCCATCCAGTTTCTTCTCGGTCGCCCCCTTCCCCTCGTTCCTTCTATTCTACCTTCCATTATTATTCAGCTAAACCTTTCAAGACGACCAGAGTATAGGACATTTTTATTCTTATTATTTCTTGTATCCACGTTGCTGTTGTTTTGCTTCTTTCTAGGACTCTGTCGTTTGTCATTTTGTCCATCCAGCTGATTCTCAAGATCCTCCTGTAACACCATAACTCAAAGGCCATGATCTTTTTCATAATCTTCCCGTTCATTGTCCAGATTTCCATAAGTCAGCACTGGGAAGATGATGCAGCGAGCGTTTGATGAACCTCTTCTTACACTCGATGTTAATGTCTCTTCTCATGAGCTCTTTCATCTTCCAAAAGGCTTCCATTATGTGACATTTATGTCTTCTAGGTTACTGCTCTATAAGAATGACCTTTTAGAAACCTAAAAAGAAGTGTCGATGTAGAAAAGGGCTATATTTCGCATGTGATTTCAAGTTCTACGAATTTGAACACAGACTATCCGCGCGGTCGATAAATTCTCTGGCTCAGGGGCGCAAACATGGCTTTGTCCCTCGTGTCTTGACGCGGGTGTTTTTGGGGAAGGTCGTGTCCCTATGGACGTGGACACGGGTGTTTTTGGCTATGAAATAACAAAACCATGGATTATTTTATTGTCAAAAGTAAAAAAAGCAAAAAAGGTCATCACTACTCTTAAGCAATGTTAAGTCAAAAAACAAAAAAGGTCATCACCTGAGACCGTTTTTCCGACCAGGTTAAAATTAGGACACGACCGTTTTTCTGACCAGGTTTGCGCCCATGCCATGGCTACGCGTTCACTCTCAGAAAACGTCTCCTGGACCCAGCACCAATAGAGTTATTTTTAGGCCGTTCACTTCCAAACGCATCTGTCCACGTCCCATTCAGGAGGAGAACGAGCGGCTGAAATATCTATTTGTCTAGCGCTAGTTTATGCGATCTCATTACCGACGACAGCGCCGCCGCCGCGTGGTCGTCGAGCGAAGATGCAGCCGCCCCGCCGAGACCGACCATATCGGCGGAACCCACGGCCGTCCATTGAGACGGGCGCCGGTCGACGAGAGAAAGGGAAAGGTCTCCAGAAGGAATTGAAGCTGACGAAGACGACGACGACGACGACGACGACTGAAAGTGGTCGACAATTCGGAATTCTTTAGTTTAAAAAATGTAAGTAAGAAACTCACTTTCATCGTTTCTTATTTATTTTCGTTAGTGTAAACTTGGACGAAAAAGCAGTGGGAGGGGGCTCAACCACTCTGCCCTTCTCCTTACTTAGCCAATCGTCGAAAAACATGGGAGGTTCGAGCCTGGTGGCCTATTTTTCTCATTAAATAAAAAAATCTAATAGAAGCTTACACCTATGCTTATTATTTTTCTCTTTAAATTTTGTCAACTGTCGCCCAACGATTTTGCTAATTCAAAACAAGTCGAACTATTATTATACTTTTGCTCTTCTTTATCTCACGACCCTGCTAAGGGGTCAACACACACACACACACGTTTACTTCTCGTCTTTACTAGTTGCTGTGCGTAATTCTCTTTAGGGGCTGTCCATTAATTACGTCAACACATTAGGGGAGGGGTTTGAACAAGTTTGACAGTTGTTGACAGGGGGAGCGGGGTCAAGAGAAGTTGACGTCAACAATTTCATTTCTTAAAAATGATAAAAAATAGGAAATTTCATGGAATACTATTTATTAAAACGAAAAATATCCTGGCAAGCAAAAAGGGGTCATCACCACCACATTATGACACTTGATGAACAAAAGAAAAGGGAAAAGGTCTCATCGCTGCAAAAATAATAACTTCTAAACTTTTGGGAAGGACCCGTCACTGGTCTTAGTGGGGGGTCAGCAGTTTTTGACTTAATTATAGGGGTCACAGAAAGTTGACAGTTTTTGACAAGGGGTCAAAAGTTACCCAAAAATTGTTGACATATATATTAATGGACAGTTCCTTATTTGATCTTCGAATTTTTTCTTGACCTGGATTTCAATCTTTTCAGATCAATGCTTTCGGACCGATCGAGCGTTGCGCGTGAATATTCGTCAAATTTCTCATTATAATTATTTGCCATTCACTCCGTTTATCGGTCTGTGCAGGATTGCCAAAGCAGTTGTTAGATTGATCTTTTTCATTTCGAAACTAGGAAGCGAAGGCTTTGTATTAGAGCTGGCGTGACTGTCGATTTTGCAAATCGTAAATTGAATAGTTTAATTCACTGTCGCGTATCGTATTTTATTTAGTTAATACAAGAAATATACCGTGAAGATGAAATGGCGGTCCTTTCGTTCAATAGCATTATAATAATAGTCTGACTAGGGTTATCCGTCATGCGAAACGCAAGTGACAAACTCTGTTGTGGCAAGTGTTTGGAGCTGATATTATGATGAAGCAGGAATGATATTAATCTGAAATTATCTAATTATCAATTATTATCTAATTATCATTTCGGACTTAATCCGAATTAGTCTTTTAATGGACAGAAATTTGCGCTCGTCAGATTCATGAACTGAGCGGAGTAGCACGCGCATGAACTCTTTCGCTTTATTACATGAAATTGTAAACGTTTCTATGGAAACAGAAAAATATTACAATTAAATGTCAAGTATTGGCTGGCTTGTCAGTTGTCTAGAATCACTGAGCTGATCAGGGTTCCAATATATCATGGGCACCATCATCATCATCATTATCAAGACAGATGCGCACTACCCATTTAGTGAAACTAGAAGATTTGTGGGTGCCGTGAGCCCCCAGCGGGGTCTTTGCAGTAGCCACAGTCCCCCAAAGCTTTTGAATAATTAACATTAGAGTCAAATCGTGAGCGCTGACGCTTACGTTTAATAATAATAATAATAATAATAATAATAATAATAATAATAATAATAATAATAATAATAATAACGTTGAAACTTTAATTAAGATAGAGTGGCCAAAAGTTGTAAACTTGTAATGCAGCTTGTACATCGGAACAGTTGTTTGCAATGTTACTGCGTTCTATACGTTATGCCTCCTTTCTTTTGAAATTGATCGATCGTATTCTTATGGGATGTTCATCGTCCATCAGTATATTTCTAAGTCGGGGCTTTCCTCTTCGCGCCCGGGAATTCGGTCTCTGACAAAGTGTGATCACCGATATCTAGAGTTGCCAGCCGTTTTAATGGAAACCAAAAAGAATAAGAATTTATTTGACTATAAATATGTTTTGATTCCGTGAACTCCGTTCGAGGTCACTGACATCCACTTACCGGGTAGTCGCCAATCCATCCAACTAAGACCACCCATTCATCCATTTATACATACATACATCCATCCATTCATACATCCATCCATCCACCCATCCATTCATCCATCCATCCATTCATACATCCATCCACCTATCCATTCATGCATCCATCCATCCATTCATCCATCCATCCATTCATACATACATAAATCCATCCATCTATAAACTAAAGCCATCCAACAAAGGTCATTATCTATCCATCCATCCATCTGTAGACTAAAGCCACCCAAAAAGGACGTCCATCCATCCATCCACCCATCCATCCATTCATACATCCATTCATCCATTCATACATCCATTCATACATCCATTCATCCATACATCCGTACATACATACACCCATCCATCAATGAATTCATAAATCCATCCATCCATAAACTGTAACGCCATCTATAAACTGTAATGTCATCCAATCAAAACCGTCCATCAAAACGCCAAAATGAATTCCCATCCACCGATCCATGCGTTCGTCTTGTCGTTTACCCATCCATTCACAATTCGTTTGGCCTTCAAACCTTAATAATGGAGCCGAGCGAGCGAATGCGCATGACCGACGACTACCCGCCCGGCAGACGCAAAGAGAGATGCAGGCGTTTGCAGACGGATGCCGTCGAACGTTCGAGACCTGATCTTGAAATCGTTTTTCAAGCGACGTCTCAGCAAAAACGCCGTCTCTCAGTTAATTAAAACAGACGCAAGCTTCCGTCCTTCCTGTCAGCTTCCTCCGGCGAATAAGAGCCGAGGAAATTGGAAAACAAGAGGATATGAAAGATAAAAATATCAAGCAATAATTAATTATTATATATGCTGTCAACTCTTTTGAGCCACACGCGGGCTCTGGACTGGAAAATGATTCCTGCATGCATTATTTTAGGTTGGTTTTAGTCAGAAATTTCACTCGGTGACCAACCCAACTCTGATCTCAAACTGATTCTCCATTGTAATCGAATCCATTCTTAAACTCCTATAGCGCCACTTCCCCATAATGCAAAGAAGCGTCAACATATGGCACGCCAAATCAAAATCATTTAAGATCCAGGTCAAATCCAGGGTATCCGTCCGGACAAGCAGGTGACAATGCATGGTGGATAATCCAGGTAAAAGAGATGGGGTTTTAATCTCTAAACCTTAAAAATATAGAGCCAAGCGAATGCGTATGACTGACTGAGTCTATCCGTGAATTGTGCTTACTTACTAAGCAAAATAGCTCACCGTTTTATTCTATTTTAAATTAAATACCCTGTGTTCTTATCTCCGAGACCTTCTATAGACATACTGTAGAGTTGCATATGTAGGCCTATTATACGGATCGGCTCTTGTCCCCCTCCCCTATTGGTTGCATCAGTTTCAACAGAACCATACTGTGCTGCTGCCTATAGAGTCTTCATCATAATCATCTTCATCATCATCTTCATCATCATCTTCATCATCATCATCATCATCGTCGTCATCATCATCATCATGATCAGTAATTCAGGTCCGGTTCGTGCCTGATGAATTGTATATCAATAGTACCTTAGAATTGTTTTGAAAATCCAGAAACCAGTATGGCGTTGACAACGCGTAAGTCTGGTCATACGAATAGATTTAAAAACAACAGTGAGACCGATTACTTTGTACTTGATTTTACGACTGGCTACGAGTAATTTACTACTTTAACTAACCGTGAAAATTGAAAGATCAAGGTTTTTCCTAGTAGACGTTAATAGAAGAGTCGGGGCCTTACGACGGATGTCCGTCTCAGAATAACTCCAGACAGCAAAGCCATAACCATCGACGTCGCATCCAAAACTATTCACCCTCACCGCTAGATGAATGATGGTATCTTGGGGTGAAACGGGGTCAGTCGATTGGTTCACCCTTCCGCCAAATGTGTTGCCTCTATAGATCGCCAAAACGTCTCGTGACAACGCTAACTGTCCGAAGATCTTTGACACAAGCGGCTGGTGCAGTGGCGGCTTCAGGATTTGGCAAGCCGGGGGTGGAGGGGGGGGTGGTGGCGTTGGGGTGACAACTTCTAAGCATGGGGGCCAGCCATTTGTTGAAAGGTATGCTGTAGTAAGTATAGGGTCCCAACAGGGGGCCACTGGGGGCTATGCATTCAATAAGAGTCACGCACGCCACAGCTGACGACATTGGCTGCACCTTTCCATCCTCTGTTCCCGGAATCTGATTTCGGTTTTTGCTCCATTTCGTCAAATGTCACCATGACGAAGAATTTTGCGACGAAGGAAACCTACACATATGATGTCTGTCTTCTTGTTTCTCTCGCTCCCGTTTGAAATATTATTGGCCTCGCCCTGCTGATCATCACTGTTTTATCCAGACCAGTGGCGGCTCCACAGGGGGCCCGGGAGGCCGTGCCCCTATTGAGTGCCTGTCCCCAGTGGCCCCCTGTTTGGACCCTATACTTAATACTACATACCTAACAACAAATGGTTGCCCTCCCTTATGATTAGAAGTTGCCACCCCAACGGCCCCCCACTTGCCAAATCCTGGAGCCGCCACTGATCCAGACCCCAGGCATTGGGGTGGGGAGGGGCAAATTGACTTGACTGGAGGGGAAGAGACACAGTTCAATGCAAAAATTTGTGTCACTGCTGAAATTTGAGAGGGATTTTGAGGTTTGGGCCTCGGGGGAATCTCCCCCTAACAGGCCTGGATACAATAAATACTGCCGGGCACTAAACTTCGGCTATCATAATATTTCTACGGTAGATTAAGCACCCGAGCATTAGCGACCACTACGGTGCCTGCTTCGAAAGCGCTATAGAAATCTACGAGACTTTACATACTTATTTACTTACTACGATCGAAGAGGAAAGTGTAAGACAGCTCAAGAAATTCATTTCACGAAATTCTAGGTTTGCTAGTACGAAGACTTAACGGATTTTGTCCGAAACAGAATTTTTAAAGTTTTGTGACTTCAAAAAAGCAATCGTCGCAAAATCTTGCCATGAGAACATTGGCATTCAACATCTAGCGCGACTGACTACAGCTGCCATTGATTTTTAGTAGGCATCCGCTTTCCATTCTATGCTCAGAATGACACCTCTCAATGTACAGTACAACCGTTGCAATATTACTTTAGTGGAATTTCGGTTGACTTTGTCTTGCTGTCTACAAGAATACGCCAAAAAAGAAAAAGGATGAAACGACATTTGAATGGATGTACGGTGGAATTCCAAGCTGACGGATAGGTTGACTAAATCGAAAATTCTTTAAAAAGCAGAAAATCTAACACTGCTATGAATCTAAAAAGACGAGCGATGTGTCACAGCGGAGTTATGTAATAACAAAATATGAAAGGACTTAGTCACAGTAACGGACGTACTGCGACTCAGTCGATTGTTGGAAGTGAATTCGAACGAGGAAGTGACCTGTGATATGAAAAGATGACGTTGACGACTACGAAGACGTATGCCACACTGTCTCCCTCCCACCCCATCCAGTGGCGTAGCCAGAGGAAGGGGTTCGACTTCCTTTGGTTGCCAACCAGGATGTTTCTTATTGCATATTATTATTCTGTGGATGGAGGGGCGACAAAATCGGGTTTAAGGTAACAAAAAGAAAAAAAGGGCAAAGAAAAATATCAATATAGTTGCACGCGCTCAAAATTGCTATATAACTAACTTAATCAGGCAAAATAATTTATAGGTGACGACCTTTTTGCTTGTCGGGATTTTTCGAAGTTGGGAATGACCATAACCTTCCTCCTCTCTGGGGGAATCCTGGCTACGCCACTGCCCCCAGCAAACACGCACACTTTCGGCCCGTTGACGACATTATCCAGAATCAGAGCACATGAGAATGACGTCTTCCAATCGGACGCCTCTTTATTGCGCAACCGGCGCCCAAATGAAAACAGACAGGGTACCGAGAACCAAGCAGGACGAGCGAGGAAGAAAGGGCTAGATGGAGGGAGGAAGGGAGGGAGGGAGGGAGGGTGAAGGAAAGCCTCTCCCTTCGACAGAAAACGACAGAATGACGAACGTTTCCGTCTCAGAACGGTTCGCGCAAACCGAATTATCGTGACGAGTTAAGCGGGAGAACCAAAATCTGTGCAAAATGTCGATTGAAATGAACGTCTTCGAAGAAGAAAAACAGACGAACATGAAGGCACACACACACACACACACACACAAAACACGCACGAAAATCGAAAGCGCACAATAAGCGCTGAAAAGAGAACGAGGAAAGGATGACTTTGTGCAGGAGGGATGACAGAAGAGACAGTTCAACTAAAAGACGCGTCACTGTCTTAGCCTAACAGCGATTTTCGAAGAGTATATTGATTCGGATAGATTTCGTCTCCAAGAAACGGATTTTCAGAATTTATGTCTTCTGTTCTTTAAATAGCATGATGGTGGTAGTGATGATGATGATGATGATGATGATGATGATGACGATGAACGATGATGATGATGATGATGATGATGATGATGATGATGATGATGATGATGATGATGATGATGATGACGACGATGATAGACTAGTAACCTATCAATGAAATGTTTTCCTATTAGTTTAATTATCTCTCTGTATTCAGAGAAAATTTACCACTAATCATGTACATTAAATAAAAGCAATTATGGCTTTTATTCAGATTTTACGCTGGAAACTTTGGTTGGACTTGGTGCTGCCTGTTTACTCGAGCTTTTATCTCAAAAGGCGTCGAACGAGTCATAGCTGATTACAGATATGCGTTTTTAATAACATTAAAAAATGTCATGTTATTTTATTCCCGGTACTTTCGTGGCCGTACTCGCCGGTACGGCGCACCGGAAAACCTTGAAACTAGTATATATTTTTTCGCAACATTACGTTCAAGAATTGAACATTTTACGTTTTTAACTGTACACTGTACCTATTTGGCAATTGCCCCTTCTCTTTCCACTTAATTTTGATACATTTTATTTCTATTTAAGGACCGTATACGTGGCCGTATCGTATGACCGGCGCATGGAATAATTTTCAATAAACGTTAACCCATTGTTGCTTACTGAAAAATATCTTTACCCCAAAAGAGCTATCTGCTTATGCCGGAGATAGCCTACTAAAGCACTAGCGATTCGGCGTTAATGATTATGGTACTATCCACGCAAAAGAAATCCGTTCAGGAGATATGACGATGTGACCGAATGCTATTAGCAGATTAAGTTTCTTATTGACTTTCGATATCTTCTCTGTTTGAACTATAGAAAAACGAGTCTTTTTAGCTCTTCGCCTGCAGCTTTTGTCTTCATTGTTCGTCACACAATGCGTCCAGAAATTCGCCTTGTATGATCACAACGGTGTATGCTTCGTCTTGATGACTTGTTTCGTCGCTTTCTCTATTTCGTAGTCGATCCGGAGTTTTGCTTTTCAACAAAAATTTTCAGCGATTTGCAAAATGTCTTCGCGCGATAATTCGTGCTTCTCCGTATATAGACTGCTCTTCGTCCTCATCTTATAACTCAGAATCGCGCCTGGAAACTTCACTCTCCAGTGTCTGTCATGAACCGATCTTCGCTGTCGACGACGACGACGACGTCGACGTCATCAGCAGCGGTTGCCATAGTAACCGAGCTACTCGCTTCCGTTTCGGCGGACTACTACTCCTCCCCCCGTTCAGCGGTGCCGCCGGCGCCTCCTGTCGACGCCGCCGCCGACGACGACGACGACGGCCAGGACCTTCCGGCGATCCCGTGTTCGAACGGCTGGTTCTTCTTCGTCGTCTACGGTCCCCTGTACGCGGCCACGTGCGGCTTCGGTCTCGTCGGTAACACCCTCTCCTTCTGCGTCCTGCACCGCTACACGCCGCACTCCTCGACGACCACCACCACCACCAGCAGCAACGTCTCGACCTTTCTCCTCAAGTCCCTGGCCGTGTCGGACAACGTCTTCCTGTCGGCCGCCGCCTTCGTCCAGATGTACCCGGCGCTGGCGATCTTCGCCGGGGCCACCGAGCATTTCAAGGCCGTCTATCCGTGGTACCAGACGATCGCCTGGCCGGCGGCGCACATGGTACAGATGGGTACCGTCTGGATGATGGTACTCGTCGCCTCCAACCGGTACATGGCCGTCTGTCAGCCGTTGCACGCGCAGAGACTCTGCACGAAGAGAAAAGTGCAGCTTCAGATTGCACTGATCGCCGTCTGCAGTGTTCTGTACAATCTGCCGCGTTTTGCCGAATACAGGTGAGCAACGTCTCTGTTACGCTTTTGACTTTGGTATACAAAAGGACCAGTGTTGTTGTCAGTGGTAACGCACGGTAACGGCGTCGGAAATCCCACGCCTTTTTGCCAGATTCGTTTATAATGATTTATATTCGTTTTTATAATTCGTCGACATGCAATAATGCGTGTTTTACTGTACAATCGGTTTTTTTTTACAGTGGAAACGAACGGGAACAGCGTAAATTGCAGTTTAAAAACAACGAGCTACAACGTATATAAATAAATCAAGTAGGCTTACTGTTGTTCTGCATATATCTATGGTATGCTGAATTCTTACGGCAAAACAGACGACGAATTCCCAATATAACGGAGTTGCATCTGTCGGAAAACGTTAATTTATTCTTAAAATTAATTTAATAATTCAAAAATGTTAATAATGGTATTTACATAAGGCAGTGGGACTGTCTCTGATAATACTCGCCATGACCCCCTTTCATTTTCTAGCACTGGCTATGGCTTTTCCTTTCGCAGCTTTCCATGAAACCTCGCCATTATAATTATTAGTTCACGTTTTAATTCCTTTCAATCATTCAATTTTATTTCTATTGGCTCTTGATCATGTTAGACAAATACAAGAATCGTTTCACTCTGGTTATACTATTTACAATCACAAGTCACGAATGAAACGTTTTTTAGCGTAAGATTTCATCAGTATCAAATCAGAAAACTCTGATATCCTAGTTTTTTTAAATATTCTTCTGCTTCCTCGTAAATTCTCTGAAACCACACATTTTCTAAAGTTCACAAGCGCAATGAAATTTGCACGTTACGCGAAAGAGTCAAAACCTAATCAGACAATGGTTGAGTATTTTTTCTATTTATGCTAACGTGATGGCTATGGAAGGCTATTAATTAAAATTTATAATTGTTCTAACAAAAATATAACCTGTCGCCATAACGAAGTCCTACGGTAACTAGAAATTACAGTAAATTCTAAGTAAATTGAACGTAAATTCTTTTCATTCTATAGATACGTTTACGAAAACGTGACAGATGCGCTGGACAACTCGACCAGATTGTCCGACCAGAACTTTGGCCTGGCGTCGTACGTCGTCTACAACATCGTCTACGAGAACGTCGCCTACTGTCTGTTCGCCTTCCTTCTTCCGCTCTCCATCCTCATCTTCTTCAACACCCACCTGTTGCGGGCGCTGAAGCGGTCGCGTCGTCTGCGACAGACCGCGACGGTCCGCCGCGGAAAGCGATCGTCCGACGACAACAACGTGACCCTGGTCATGGTCGTCATCATCATCAACTTCATCCTCTTCCAGACACCGGCCTCGGCCAATCAGATCCTGTACTACGTCACCGACCACGCGTCGAAGACCACCTGTTCGCCGTACATGATGTACTATCACCTGTCGAACCTGCTCATCACCGTCAACTCGTCGTCGAACTTCGTCATCTACTGTCTGTTCCGGCGCCAGTTTCAGCAACAGCTGCGACGTCTGATCGGCGTCGGTTGTACGCCGCCGCCGCCGTCGACCGTCGGCAGCTGCCAGTCCGCCGCTTCGACGCAGAGTCTTCGGTGTCAGTGGCAGACGAAGACCCTGCAGGCGTCGTCGTCGGCGCTGGCAGCGACGGAGCTGGGCGGCTGCCGACAGAACGCCGCTCTGTCGGTGTCGGAGTCGATCGTCAGCGTCGGCGCCTGTCACGCAGACCCTATTGACGTCGACTGACGTCGAGAAAACGTCAGCACCAAAGGACAGCGGCGTCATTTCACGCTTTTCTTAGGGGCGAGATAATTTTCGGAAAATTTGGCAAATTTCTGGCAAAATTTAGGCAATTTTTGGCAAATAATATTGTTGGAAATTTTTGCAACTGTTTGCACATTTCACATTTATTTATTTAATACTGTACATTATACATCATTTCTTCATTTCCTTGGAGGCCACGCCCCTTGCCTTCCCCCCAATGACGCCCCTGCACCAGGACATGACACCATATTCTTTCTTATCTCGAACTGTCGCTAGGGCAAGTAGCTTGCTTTAAGGGTCAAATACTCGAATTAATGTCGTTCTTATAATGTTTCCTGAGAAAAGCAAATTGTGATAAAGAAGGAACGCGCATTCTAAGGATATTATGCTCGCGTATGAAGACAGTATTTGCTAACCAACGATTCCTAAATGTGCATTGTGCAATCTATTCAAACGCTAAGCAATAGCCAATCCAAATGTTAAGTTATTGCGTTTGTTAATATTATGGCAACTGCAGTTGCAACTTGAAAATGAATTGCGACTTTAACAGCCTCTGATTTGCAAAATGGCTCCTGTCAAAGTCTGAACAGATTAATTTATAACAGATCCAGAAGAAGTTATGCTTGTAGTTATGCTAATTTTCCCAGCTATGTATTACATTTTAAGTTTACACATAACACTGAACTTCTTATGTATGTATATATAGCTCTATATATATATATATATATACTACATTTCCATAAGTTATATATATAGGCATATTATATATAGGCCTATATAGGCCTATATATATATAACTTATGGAAATGTAGTATACATGAGAACCAACTATGTCATCATCACCATTACTATACTCGTCATCGTCATCGTCATCGTCGTCGTCATATTTCGGTTTTTCCTTCGTCGTTCTAGATCTCACTGCGCCCTTTACAAGAAACGACTCATCGCCTAAAGTCCTATTTTGTCTGCGTGTCCTTCATTATGATGCCTTCGTGTCCATTTCGTCCATACGGGTACTCTGTGTCGTCTCTTTTGGTTGTTCTGTTTTCTGTTCGTTATCTGTTCCGAGCGACGCAACATTGTCGTACAATGTTTGTCCTGCTTCGCATTCTCCTGCCTCTATAGTTGGCCGAAGATTCACGGATCATAATATTTCTCGTCTAAATTGGTTCTAAGCCTCGATCTGCCCAATTACTCTCCGAGACAAACTTTGCCAACAGATTGGCGGATGTCCACTCTTCTCTGTCCGGTCCACTGTTCGGTCGTCTCAATTTTCTGAGTAATCATCTTCGTCGATTCTGTCGCTCCTTCTGTCGCCCTATTTCTCTGCTTGCATCTTTGTCCTTTCTTCTGGCTTTAATCTGGTTATGTCTTCTTCCTATATTTGCGTTCATGTTTGTCTATCGATCGCCATGTCTGTCTTGGTGCTTATTTGAGGAAATTTAGACCAAACCCCCATCGTGTTTCCACGCAAGCAAGTATAGTAGTATACGGTACTCGGGAATCTGGTCATGCGGTTTGCGCGGTATAGCTTATCCTCCGGTTGCGTGCCGGGTGAGGGCGAGGGCTCACTGAACGAGGCATTCTTGATGAGTTGTCGCTGAGATGGTAATTTGTCGTCGTCGTCGTCGTCGTCGTCGTCGTTACATCTGAAATCCATTAACAAAGATTTAATAATATTAATTCTCGTCCGGCAACAAATTCGCAACGGACAACTGACGTGTCATTTTGTTATTGGTCCACTGCAGTCATGTCGCATCAGTCATCACTATTAGATTTGACGGTGGGGGTGGGGTGGGGGGGGGGCTGAAGGAAATTCACTCTCTGGTCAACGCGCACCCTTCGGTGGGATTCAATGCCTCCCCGCCCCATTGGTGGAGACCGATTCAGCTAGCTCTGGGTCGAATCCCAGATAGGGGTGGAAAATTCGGAATTTTAGGTTAGCCTCTTTCCTACAGGTAGACTCCTAGAGTAAAGGTGAAAAATTTTGTAGTGAGGTCCGACTATCCCACTGCCAGTCATTTTCCTTTTTCTACCGAATTCGATGCAACGAAAGCTGATGTCATCGGGACATAGGGCCCTACGGGTCTATTGAATATTGAATGAGGTTTATGCGGTTATTCTAAATGCATTGGCCCAGTATTAGTTCTGGTATCGGTTCATACCGAATCTCATTCATATCGAAAGACTTTTAGAATGACGAATAGTAAAATTGTCGATTTTGATTGCTAGAGCCGCTGATCAAATAACAGTAGAGGAGGAAGCCGGCTAATAAAAACCCGACACTTGGTCATAAAGACCGAACCTGCGCCGGTCACAAAGGGACGCCAGTCGGGCACTAACGTCCACACCGGTTAAGAGAGACAGCCAACAACAACACACACACGCGCGCGCGCACACACACACACAAAGTAAATCATTAATTAAACTCCCAAAGAATACACATAAAATAGGCTAAAAGTTCCACCGGCCATCGCAAACGCGTCTGGTTGGTCTCGTTCATTCTCCTCAATTAACCCGCCGCCCCATGGATATATACTGACTTTCTTTGCCTGGCCGACAGTCAACCTTGCCCTGCGGCTATTCAAGAAAGATAAAGCGCATACGAATAATCCATGGACGCCCTCACATTAAGGCAAAAGGGGTATTTGTTGCCACCCCCTGGAAAAAGAAAATAGGCCTAACATTATTTCACAGCGAGATTTGAAAACCATGCTAAAATATTAACCGTGACCATTGTGTTGAAATGTGTTTTGTCCTATTCGGGACAAATTTAGGTGGCGTAACCGTGACCATTGTGTTTTTCCCCGCCTGGAAAAATTGCTGTAGGCGCCCATGGTATAATCAGCTAGTCGGCTACTACTGTATTACACTCCAAAGCGCTATATGAAGATTTATACTTTTTACGGTTACATGTATGTCTCTGAATTCCTTCTATAGATCTCTGGGTAGATTTTAGAACGTCTTGCGGCGGCAGGCCTTAGTTGTTTGTCGTCTCTCTCGGCTCGGTGCTGCTTTGTAATGAGCTGTTGACAGTTGGTTCTTAGCAAGGACTGTCTGGAGCATCGCTGCTGATATACAGAACTCTCTGGTCTAAGTAGTAGGCTACTCGCGTTTCATTCGAGAGCTATCAATGACTCACTGCGCAGTGTTGCATACAAGATGGATAGGGGTGGGGGAATTTTCTTCCCCTGAGTTTTATATTCTCTCTCCCCAAAATTGAAAAAAGTTAGGAACTAAGGTAATTTCTCGCAAAGTCCCCTCCACCCACCTAACTGCCATAAATCCCCTCCCCCATGGCAAACAAGAAGAGTGTATGCAACGCTGCAAGTTACCGCGTGCGTAAACTTTTCCAATATTTTCACATTGGCTTTTTGCTGGATTTAATTAATTTCTAAACTAAAAAGAATGATTCGATTAATATTATTTCTTACTTATACTGCATATTACTTGAATACATTAGCATGCAACGATCCAGTAAAAGCATCAAGTCCATTGGCAGAATACCAATGCCTATCATGAGACTGTTGATATTTCAATTTCGATTCCTTCTATTTCCTTTCTGTCGTTCTGACGGATTCTTGTAAAGTTCAGTAAACTTCTTACGGTGCTTTGAAATAATTTAAATTGGTTTTCCAAACTTCCTATCATAGAACCTTGTGACTGACCTGCACAAAATGGACATCCTAAACCCCAATCAGATTTATCAATAAATTCCACCTCGATTATGTCGATTAACGTAGACAAAAGAAAGCGCTACATAACGAGATGCTTATTTGTATGCCTTGCATATAAAGAAACGCTTATTTCTCCCATTGGGACAAATCTATTCCTATGTTAAACGTTCAAATTGTTGCCTTTACTGAGGTAATGGACACAAAGCATATCCTGTATGCCTACATTCTGATTTGAAATTTGCGTCACCAACGCGAAGGTGATCGTTTTGTTTTAACTTTCCTTCGTGGAAATACAGCGTACTTACGCCAGTATTAGCCTACCGGCAGTTAAGGAGGGCACACCAAGGAAAACTTACTCCAATGGATCTTAAAATCTAACAACATTGTTTTGTTATTTTAAGCCGAAGCACGCGGAACTTCTTTAGTATAAGACTAAAGCCTACATTAGAGTAAGACTATACAGCCTACTGTTACGTATTTGTCTTCGACAGAAATTGGTATATCGGAGAATACGAATAGTGTAGGTACTCAGTCGGTTCCTTTGAAAACTCTGATAATCGAGAGAACTGAGTTTTGATTAACGCATGTAATGAAAATAATAATTGGTCAGTTTAGACACCTCAGGTTTTGAGACAAGCCATCTTGTGAATCTGTGAATTTGTATAATCTTACTTTTGTCGGTCTGTTTGAAGTCGCAATGGTTGGAAAAGTTCGAGTCCAGTATTTCACCTATAACTGGCTATCACCGCCAATTATTGGGAAGATTTCTGTGGGGGATCCAACCCCGTGAATAATGTGCCTCTATCAGCACCTTGTCTCGAAAGTTGCTTAAATTATTGCTGTCTGAATTGTGTGTATCAACTGTGCTAATCTTGAGCGCTAATGGAATTATTACAGTGCGTTTGAGTAGTTGCAGCTTGTTTGGTAGCCGTAGTTGTTTTCCAGTCATTTTCTTTGTTGTCTGGGATTTTTGACAGTTGTCTGAGTTTTCTCAATAAAACCAGGTCTCGGCGTTCGCTCATTGTCTTGAGCAAAACGATCGCTGCCTTGAATAGACGTCTTGCGATTTAGTCTCCGTCAATACGCTAAACTTCTATCAGCCTTAAAGAGAGGCTAAAGTCGCTGTAAGGCGCAGCCTTTCGCATAGGCGGATTTTCTTAAAGACTATGGTAGGCTACCCAACTAAGCCTACCCAACTAATACCACCAAAACAAAAAAATACTGGGCAAAAAATTCAATGTTTTGTTTTTTTCCATAAACACCAGGTTGACATAGAAGAAAATTTTCTAATACGTAGCAATTTCTGCCTATTTCAGTAGAGGGTGCTAGCCCTCTGGACCACCCAATTCAAAGATTTAGTCGCTCCTCCCAAGAAATGAAAAGTTATAGGCCTATAAAAGAATACGTTCTATATGTATTGCCCATACAGACCCCCCATGTTTAAAAGCCTACCCAAATCTTAAACTCTAAATCCGCCTATGGCCTTTCGTCAATAGTAGTAAACGAAGGAAAAGCTTGTATCTTTTTGCGTTTAAACTCCCATAAAACTGGGCATTAAAATCTTCGAAATAGAAAATGCCACTTATTTTCTAAATACTTCTTTTAATTGTACAGCCACACCGAGAATTTGCAAATCCTAGTGGCACGCCTGGCATGGGTGAGGCCTGGATAAGCGTCTCCAAAGATACCTTCAAATCCGTCTCGGTTTTCTTGAGGACTTTGCTTGCTTATCAGCGACGCACTGGAAGGAGAGGACTTTGTGGTGGTTCTTCTTTTTAAAAACCCCATGTCGCCACTGCTGGCTATCTCGGTTGCATTTGCGGTGGGGAGGTGGGGGATCTAATGACCGACTCCGTGAAAAAAGCATTTATAAATCTAGAACTTACGACATTCGACAAGACACGCTTCCAGGCGCCTGCTGGGAAAAACTCCTTGGGAAACCGTTATCCTTATCTCCTGGTGGCCGTCCACAATGTTTGCGTTTGGCCGAACAGTTGAAAGTGAGTTAGAAAGTGCCAAGTGGTTTAGATTGTAATAAATTAACAAGTGATCTTAGACACAAGTTCGCAAATTCAACGGTCTTCAGAGCCTAAAGTGGGACCCTCTGTCTGTCTGTCTGTCTGTCTGTCTGTCTGTCTGTCTGTCTGTCTGTCTGTCTGTCTGTCTGTCTGTCTGTCTGTCTGTCTGTCTGTCTGTCTGTCTGTCTGTCTGTCTGTCTGTCTGTCTGTCTGTCTGTCTCAAGCGAGCTTAACACGATCTGACAGAACAAAAGCTCTGCTTCCTCTATCTCTTATCTCTATTGCCAACATTTCTTTTATCGTTCTTAAGGCGTTCGGTCGCTTAATGAATAAATGAATCAATCAACCAATCATGAAACTTATTTAGCGCCATTATTAACCATTATAATGATGCATTTGTGGTGACATCAGTCGATGTTCGCCTCCGAGTGTGAATCGTGAAACTCATGTCTGCGGTAGTAACTGAGCTAAAGACCGAGAACGCTCGAAATGAGCAAGCTCCGGTTTTGCAAAAGCGGTCCTCACTCTCTCTCTCTCTCTCTCTCTCTCTCTCTCTCTCTCTCTCTCTCTCTCTCTCTCTTTACTAGCACTTTGGCAGCTGATAGGAAAACCACAGATGCACTATCAATAAACATCCTTATGAATTAGCATCCGATTTTGCAATATATATATATATATATATATATATATATATATATATATATATATATATATATATATATATATGAGACGCGCCCCATGGAAAGCCGACTAAATATTATATTAGACTAACAGAGAGAAAACATCTTTTAGTCGCAGCTGCTGGATTTTTAATGGTTATGCGCAGAGGACAATCGAAGGCGTGGTTTAATAAAAAAAAGCGGGGTTTTGGCGGAAGGCATATTTGTATTTCAGTGTAATTGGTGATTGGCGTAGTTAAGTAGATTTTTCAAGCGAAGGAAATGAAGATCAACCATTGGCAGCAGAAGTGCCAAGTTGCACTCAATTGTGGCACACGAATTGACGCTTGATGACATTTATTCTTGGTGTTTGCGACAACAGAAAAAATTTTATATTCTTGTCGTCATTGCGTATTTCCAATACTCAAGATTGTATGGAGTTTAATGTTCGCCAAAGACAATTTTCTCCATTTATCTTACGCTACGCGATGTCTACAGTAATTGGGTCGTAAAGAGGTTCCAATAGTTCAGCAGGATGTTGAAATATTATTATTTTGAAATCAAAACTAAAAATCCAAATCTTAAATTAATATAGCGCTTTGTTTTAAAATAGACTAGACTGGCCATAGCAACAGCAGCAACAAAAGCATCTAAGGAAAAAAAACTGGCTGGAAACGCTTGATTCGTGATGTCGCCTCATCTTCAACTACTGAAGGAAAGCATAAATGATGATGATGGTGGTGGCGGTGGTGATGATTATGATGATGATGGTGGTGGTGGTGGTGGTGATGATGATTATGATGGTGATGATGATGATGATGATGATGATGATGATGATGATGATGATGAGCCTATAGCCTGGTCCCATCATGCATTCCCGATAATAGCGCCATCTGCAGACAACTTATGTTTCCCGATAATTAAAACGGCGCCACGTTTCGAGTGGGCTTCGTTTGCGCTTCTCTGATGCAAGACAGATCAACGTAAGTTTCCCGACTTCTCGGCTCCACCAAAATCTGTCTGTAATTCGGCTGCAATTAGCGCCATTTATCCTCCTCTGCACCGACGATTATCATCATCATCATCAGCAGCAGCAGCAGCAGCAGGGTGGACGATGCTTGGAAACGATTTAGCTGTCTATGTGACCGGAATCTCGTAGACGCAGTGCTGTGACAGGCGAGTTCAAAGTGAAGGTCACGAAGCCGCCCTTCCCCCCCCCCGGCCTCTCGTCCCTCCGCAGCGGCTTTGAATGATGTAGCGGACGTGGACGAAGTCACGAAATTGGCTCTGTCGATTTAGAACAGCCAACAACATAATTATTTCTCTTCGCTATCTTTCGAAAGTCAATATTTTAAAATCCGTCATTTTGACGACCGTGGGTCGGATACTTGCGTCGGCTAACGCAATCCGTCACACCCCACGCATCTGTAGCAGTGGCGGCTCCAAGATTTGGCAAGTGGGGGGGAGAGAGTTGAAGTGGCAACTTCTAAGCATGAGGGCAAACCATTTGTTGATGGGTATGTAGTAGTAAGTATTGGGTCCCAACAGGGGCCACTGAGGGGGCAGGCATTCAATAGGGGAACGGTCCTCCGGGCCCCCATGTGGAGCCGCCACTGATCTGTACGTAGCGCTCTTCCCTACATTCGGTAAACAGTGTCAGTGGCGCTTTTAGAAATCTATAACTGAATAATCTACCGAACAAAATCTCGAACTGCGAACTATTAGTCTATTACTGCACGCACGACTCAATACACGAACTGGATCTTTTACTGCTAATGCTACTGTAGGCTATATTTCAGGTCTCGTACCTCGTCGTACGTAAACAGTTCTCTGTTAGCGTCGCCGTCCCAGTACCATGCAACTTTATTTTAATCTGGGTTAGCGTCAAGTCGGCTGCGCCCTCAAATGTTCCCACGTCCCGATGTCTCTTAGGAGCCTCGTGAGTGGGGGAGGAGGGGGGCATATCTTTGCGTGGGAACCGGCCAATATGGTTTCTATAATGGGCTGTGCAGCATCCACCTAGGACGTCGTCATCAGTTCAGATATCAGATATCAGTTCAGCCAGGACAGCTCAACCAGCCAGTCCAAAACAGTGGCGTAGCGAGGGTATCCGGCGCCCGGGGGCAAAGTATGCCGTCGGCGCCCCCAACGCTGCTGGCGAGCAAGAAAAAAGGTCGTCACATAGTTCTCGGCGTCCATCAACTCTCTACGGCGCCCCTCTCCTTATGCTCCTGACGAGCAAAAAAAAGGTCGCCGCACATGTTCTTATTCATTATACATTTCACTTACCCAAATACCCGATTTTGGTAGTAGTAGTAGTAGTAGTAGTAGTAGTAGTAGTAGTAGTAGTAGTAGTAGTAGTAGTAGTAGTAGTAGTAGTAGTAGTAGTAGTAGTAGTAGTAGTAGTAGTAGTAGTAGACTTCTTTAGCGCCATTGTAGTAATACATCAGCACCAGTCGATGGTCGCTTCAGTAAATAATCGTAGTCATGATCTTGTCCTTGGTGAATCGATGTTGTAATCCAGACGTCATCCAGACGTACTTCCAGATTCCAGGCTAAGGCGGATATGCGCCTCGGGGCATATGCCTCCCTGCCACCCTCGCTACGCCTCTGGTCCAAAAATGCAGGTTAAAAGCGTTTATAACTGTATACGCGCCAAGCAGGCACAAGGTAGGGCGGTAACATCTTGTCTGTTGCCAGTTTTTGAAGGTAAAAAAAGCGTGAATCATTCGCTTCGGTTCCGGTCTGAGAGAATCGCGAACGAAATGCGACCTCCATTCAGCGCGTCTGTGAATAATCTATTCGCCAGAAGTTTATCACAGGTTCATCGAGGTTGAATGCTTGGAAATCTCAATTAACGCAAAGCGAGTGGACTCGAGGCCGTTTGAACTCGATTACAGATAATTATGTTATCAGTAGCGTGCAAAGGGGGGCGGGATGGTGGGGCGGCGGCCCCCAGTCGCCGACCAGATGGGGGCGCCAAAATTTTGTCTTGACGACCTTTTTTGCTCGTCAACCATTGGATGGGGAGGGGCAAAAATTGATTCGGCGACCTTTTTATCGACTTCTCCCCTGGGCGCCCACCACTCTCTGCACGCCACTGTTTATTACTAAGAATTTTGACGCGCGTGAAACAACCAGCCTTGACCTCAAGTCCTCTGGTGATCGCCGCATGGTCTAAAAGTGCGAAAAGTATTAAAGAAAAATGTTACAGATAGCAAACTATACAATTATTCGATCTTTTAGCCTTCAGCATTGTAAAATCTGATGGATAGATATATGATCACTGACTTATCACTTATCACAAAGCAGGAAACCAGATGAAAATTTTCGATTATTCTGCTCTTAAAGACATTGTGTTATTCTATGGAACGCCCGTCATATCCATCCGCTTTCCAAATATTGTGCAGAAACTGTAGAGTTGTAACTTTTTCGGAAAAGTAAAATGCCCAAAATTATTCTGGAAATTTCCGAAAACTTCCGAAAATTTTCGGAAAAATGCAACCGGAATCGCCGCGTGCATGTCCATAAAAACATTATATAGCGATAAAATGCTGACAGTTGTTAAAAAATGCCCAACAAATGAATAGTAATAAATAGTAATAATGATAATAGTAAATAATAATAAATAGTAGTAATAGTAATAAATAATAATAAAATAATAATAATAAAATAATAATAATAATAATAATCAACTTTTCCATTTTTCCGGAAAAGTACCGCTATTTTTCCGAAAATTTTCGGAATAATTCCGGAGGAAATTTCGGGAAATTTCCTAGCTCTCATCCCTACCAGAGAGTCTTTTAAGTGAAATCTGAAAGCCAATTCGTCTGCAGGTCATGAAACTTTTCACTGACTTAAAATATTTTATTTGTTTTAAGTGAAATAAAATTATTGTTCCAATATTTTCCATTAAAAAGCTCGAACCTGACAGTCTGACCATCTATTGTTTAGTGTTCGCAATTTTGGGCAAGATGTTTTTTACTCTTTATTTTCGCACTTTTACCTGTTAGCGGAAAGGAGTTTATCGGGATTTAGCTCAAACGTTAGCATAAATTTCGACCGTGCGTCACATGGACATATCTCAATCAGTGAGTAAGTGGCAGTTATCGACCGTCCATAATCGTCTCGAAAATAAAAATGTCTGAAGATTATGACTCCTTCGGCGTGCCATACTAAGCTTATTGCACTCGCGAGGTGATTCCTAGTTTGGTTTCCAATCTGTATCTACGTCAAACAAACTTGAGGAAGTTTACATTAGGATAAACCTAACCATTGACTACTAGTATTTCACGATCTCTATCCCACTGTCCCAGCTGGTTTTTGGAGATAAGCCAACACCCCCTGCACATGGGTGTTCACGAGACGTAATTATGCTAATAAGCAGCCCTGTTTGGGTGGCAGTTGAAGCTAGCAGAACTGCATAGCCTCCTCCTCATCAGGAGAGTAACCTTCTCTGCAGCAGCAGCAGCAGCAGCATCAGTGGCAGCAGCAGTTGTAATAACTTCAACGCTCGCAATTCCTTTGAGACCCAGGTAAGGTCAAATTTTTTGAATTTCATTTTTATTTTCAAGAAGCTCTCATGGAAACCGATAACTGCCAGTTACTTATTAGTTGAAATGTCCACGTGATGCACAGTCGAAATCTGCGCTAACGTTTGAGCGAAATCCCAATGGCTATTGGAATTCTCCCCCAAATCCACTGAAAACTATTGATTATTACCTATACGGACATGCTAAAACAATCTTCATTATTATATATTTATTTATAGCCTACTATTTATGCAAGTTTTTCGAACTCTGCAGTGTGTAAGTCTATTTCGTTTAGAGCGTCGATTTTGATAACTTTGAGCCAAATAACTATATCTGAGTTGCCAAAATAAGTGATAAAGATAATTAGAAGAAGAGATACTGAGCTAAACAAAATGGGTGGAAAAGGTAACAGTCGAAAAGCATCAGCAGGGAATTTTGGCGAAAACGGAGTTCCTTACGATACAGCTGTGTGAAAAAGACCTGCACGTTTCACGTTTCACGCTCCTCACAAAAATTTTGTTGTGAGGATCCATAAGGCAATCACACAATAATTAGTAAATTCTTTACCAAAAACATCAATACCCGTTGAAATATATTGAGATGTGCATATCCTAAATCATTAATGGTTATTCAGATATTCATAAAAAACAAAAATCCCAAAATCTTATAAACGTGCAGGACTTTTTCACACAGCTGTAGTTTACGGTAATACTGTTTACGATATTAACACATCGTGCAAATGTAGCAAGAGCCTGAGAAGCAAAAAGGGTCGCACTTTTTAAGAGAAAAATAATGTGATATCCAACATTTGTTTATTTGCCAATATAAAAAGCAAAAGACAAACTGTAAAACTAAAAAAATGGCTTCAAGTGGTGTAGGCCTATGTTGTATGCTTGGGGGGGGAGGAAGGGTACGAGCGAAGTTCACTTGTTTGCTTGGGAATACGTTTTATCAAACACTGGGAACCGCTGTTCTAAGCGCCTATAACTCTCGTGAGTTTTACTGTATAAATGCAAGGCTTTTAGCTGCGATGCCGTATGGATCGAATGACCGTTGCATCTCGCCTATGGCTGGCTGTCTAACAGTTAGATTAAACGCCTGAGAACAAGCAGTTAGTGCGACAGTACACCCGAAAGCGCTACATAAATTCGCCAGAGTTTACTTACTCGCTTTACTATAGGTGCATCATAGTGCTGCGAAGCGTCTAAGAATATAAGCAGCCACTGCGATATCACTTTTGAAAGCGCTATATAAATTAACGCGATTTTAATTACTTACTTACTTATTTACTCACTTGTCGCCTGTTAGTAAGAAAGGCTGAAGGTCTGCAGGAATTTTACTTCTGCAGCTTGATTTATTATTATTATTATTATTATTATTATTATTATTATTATTATTATTATTATTATTATTCGAATTAGTTGAACGCGCGCGGATAAGCAAAGACATGTTAACGCACTCTGAATCAGTTGGCGAAGTCGGTTGGAACGTTGATCCAGTGACCTAGTTTGCAGTCGACGGCTGAATTTAGACCTTTCTCCACACTCACTAATCAACGGAGGAAGAAGAAAGTCGATAAGCTGGATCTAAAGCAGATGCAACCTTGCGCAGTTAAGTGCGAGTTCTCTATGAGGTCCCGAGTTCAAAGGTCCAGTCTCGATAAGTCAAAAGGTTTCGCATGTGTTGAAACGTCTGGAATTAATTTATAGTCGCTAGCATCGTCGTTTTTATATATCCCCCCTCCCCGAACTCCTTCTATTACGCGTACAAAGGCGTAACTGTCACGTGCGTGTCGATTAAATGATAGTTCTGAACTCGAATAGTGGTCGTCATTGGGAAAAACATGTTGTTGGCTTGAAACGAATATTGTTGGTTTGGATTTCGGTTGTTTTCTCAAACCTTTTAATGGCCCAGCTGTGAACAGTCAGTCAGTTGACTCTGCCGAATTGAACGTAAATTAGGCTTAGTAGGAGATCAATAGTCAGAGCATGTACTTTAAAATAATATTTATATATTATACATTTTATGAAGGGCATAATTTTTTAATGACTGGTGCCAGAGGGCCAGATGTTTTTAAAAATCAGTAGTGGTCATTAATCAAATTTCTTGACATTTAAGGTTTATAAAATGACAGTTATTTTACCCAATCTGGTTTTTGTGTCTCGTCTGGTTATTTGGTATTTTTGGGACCGAATCTGGTTATTTTTAAATCGCCATTTTAAAAATCCTGATTTACCAGTGAGAGTTAAAAAATTAGGTTTTCAGTTTAGCATGTTGAAAACTCTTTTTGCTTGCAAAAGCTTTTGTGGTTTAAAGTTTACAGATTGCGATTCAACAAGATGACCTTTTTTGCTCGTCAAGACTTTCTGGAACGTTGTATGAGATCAAACATTTTCAGGTTTGTCGGATCTTTTTAGCATCTTTTCGACCTTTTTGGGAACCTGGTTATTTCTGGTTAAATTTAAAGCGATCTGGTTTTTTTTCAAAATGTTCACTGGCAACACTGGTGACATTGTTCAGTTTATGCGCGCATTTTATCCGATCGTGCATAAGGACAAGAACCACCGCTCTCTGTGGTTGAAATTTATTCCACTTCCGCTGTTGTCTGAATCTTTGCCTGCTGTATTCAAATTAAAGTTGAATCGTAATTAAAAGTTTATCCGGCGAAACCGAATCTGATCGTTTAACGATCTCTCTCTCTCTCTCTCTCTCTCTCTCTCTCTCTCTGTCTCTCTCTCTGTGTCTCTCTCTGTCTCTCTCTCTGTCTCTCTCTCTCTCTCCTCTCTCTCTCTCTCTCTCTCTCTCTCTCTCTCTCTCTCTCTCTCTCTCTCTCTCCCTCTCTCTCTCTCTCTCTCTCTCTCTCTCTCTCTCTCTCTCTCTCTCTCTCTCTCTCTCTCTCTCTCTCTCTCTCTCTCTCTCTCTCTCTCTCTCTCTCTCTCTCTCTCTCTCTCTCTCTCTCTCTCTCTCTCTCTCTCTCTCTGTACTCCTTTCTCTGCCAGGGCTTGCCATCGGTTGTGGCGAGGTTTTCAACGCTCTGCGATTTATCCCACTATTTCTTTTGAATGGGAAATGTCATAGCAGGGAGAATGCTTTGCAGAGTGGCGCCGAGACGGTATTATTTTAATAAAAGTGTCTGTAGTTCGATGAACGCCTATTATAGTGGCAAGCGAGAGACGTCAAAACAAAATTGGGAAGATATGGAACATACTCAGTCCCGTTAAAGTTAATACTGGCGTTATTCGGATCTGGCAAAGTTATTCGATCTAGACTATCTCTCTTTATATTAGCATATCCTTGCCTATGAATTCCTGAATGACCTGGTCTCTTGCTGGTGAATGTGAAACACCATCGATTGATACCATTAGAGTATTAGAAATGGTGCTATAAAAGTGCATAATTATTTATTGTTTATTTATATACTCTATATAATTCATATACACTAGAAATTTCGTGTTTTACTTGCTTTTACTTTACTTGTTTTTGGTTATTTACACGCTATAGTAGCGTGTAAAGCAAGTAAATATTCGTAGCCAGGTACTTGTTAATTACGGCATACGTTGTCAGGTATACATATTTCTCATTTTCAATCGCTTGCTGCAATGTCCAATGTCCGCTTGGGTTACAGTATATTAGCTCAAGGGAGGGAGGTCTTATTAGCCGTTTTACATTCGGCGAATGCATTTGTCACGGACAGTTGACGAGGTGTCCATGCTGAAATACGTTCGACGCGTACAGGCCAAGACCAGACATTAATAAAACACCTTCAAACAGTATACGTCTGCCAGATGCTGTATATCCGATGAATTTCGGAAAATCGCAAGGCTCATCTATCCAGCCAGACCGAAGCGTTTGCCCTTATAGCGCGCATCGATTACAACTTTAGCACGAAGTATTTTCAACTGGAGCTCCTCGGCACTCCCCCACACCGACTTGCCTATTGGCTATGGCAAAATCTTACTCTGGAATCGAGTTAGGCCTGACGGGTGTAAACTTGAATGAAAAAGCGGAGGGGCCCAAACCCTATACCTTTCCCTATTCCCTATAGCCTACAGCAGTGTTTAATCTAGGCCGTTTCCGGGGGGGATTGCCCCTCCCCCCGGGAAATTTCAAATTCCCCCCGGAAATTTTGGAATACTACATGAACTAACAGCGGCCCCTAGCAGAATTCCCCCCCGGCTTTGTCAATTTCCCCCCCGGCTTTTTCAGCCCCCCTGGTGTCCAGGAGTCTAGATTAAACACTGGCCTACAGTATACGGTATCTTCTCAATAAGCAACTAGCGGCCGAAAGGATGTTTGCACCTATGTATCTTCCAAATATAATATGCTTACTTTTGTCTTTGCCGTTATACAGCTGTACACTGTGTACGGTGTTTCGTCTTCTTTTCAGGGGAAATGGCTCTCGCAGCATGTGCATCAGTATTGCTGATTGTCGTTTGTGGTTCCGAGGGCTACAAGGAAGGACCTCCCATCGATGATCACAGTAACATATGCGTCACCCTGTTTCCAGAAGGTCATGGCGCCACTCCTAAGACGTCACCCCCTCCGTTCAAGATAGACGTCTCGGACACCTGCACCACTAATGATCCGATATTTGGTTAGCATTAGGGGCGTAGCCAGGAATTTCATTTGGGGATGGGAGGCATAAATATATATTATATATGTATTGATATTTGGTGTATATATATGATACGTGATATACTGATATTTGGGGGTATGTATACCGATATACCTCCTGTCGCTACGCCCCTGCTTGGTTAGAAACTCAATATTTAAACTCTTATGATTCTCAAAGCGTAATTTCAAGCAGGTTGAAAATCTAAATCGATGGCGAATCGTTTTCTCTTGTTGATGCATAAGATTAAAGTGAACAGGTGGCGGCTCCACATGGGGAACACGGGGGGCCTGCCCCAGCGGTTCCCCTGTTGGGACCCTATACTTACTACACTACATACCTATCAACAAATGGTTGGCGCCCCATGCTTAGAAGTTGCCACCCTAACGCCCCCCTCCCACCGCTTGCCAAATCCTGGAGCCGCCATTGAAATGAATAAACCGATTTCCGTTGCTTATGCGTTCATGTTTTGCCTACTAGTGACGATATCGACGACAGACAACAAAACGTGGTTTGAGGGAATTTTCGTCCAGGCGAGGTCGGCCAGGGGAGGCAACCAGACCTACGGAGAATTCGGCACAAACGGCGACCGTCAGCTGCAAGGACTCAAATGCTACAACTCCCCCAATCCGGAAGTAGACGTGAGCAGAACTAGAATTGCGCTATATAAATAAGAGCCCTTTGCAATCATGACCTAGTTCTATCAGTTGCCTTGGTACGCCTCTCCATTTGAATTGAATTTTAATTTATATGTATGCATTTAAATTTTTTTATTTAGTATTGCTGCTGCATTAAGTCATGTAGCCATCATCTGTGAATCGGTCTATTTGCCGGGGAAATGTGTTAAAGTGTCCGCTGCTACTTTTCTAATGCTAAAAGTGACAGTAAGCCAGAATCGATTTCTTTCAATGAAGACTTTATCTAAGGGGCAAATCAGTTGAAATTACCTATTTCTTGCATTCAACAGATAGGCCTACCTGCAGAGTCGGTCTCAGAATAAGCAAAAGCGTTTAAGCTTGCATTGGAAATTGTTGGCAATAACAATTGCGCAAACTTCTTCTAGCCTTCTATAGGCCTCAATATCTTCTCATCGACTACCGCAAAAGAACACAAAAAATCTCGTATACATGTTTAATTTACAGAATTCTATAGCACACCGTGAAGCGAAGCATTATTTCAGCAAGAAATTCACTTGGAGGCCACCGCCAAATGGCGTCGAAGGTGGAGTGACGTTTCTGTAAGTTCCAAGCGAAGTCTTAAGAGGAGGAAAACAAGAAAACTTATAGCTACAGTCATCCACGATAACGAGATTTCTAAACGAAAACGAGGAATTCTAAATGTTGAAATAAATCTAGACTCATTCGCGCAAAAGAATTTCTTAATGTGTTAGATCGTGACATAGATAAGCATTCCAGAGCAATGCTTTTATCAGATCATTTTATTGTTGCTTTTGCTAGGTTAAAGTAGTAGAGTAATAGTAGCAGCAGCAGCAGTAGTAATAGTAGTAGCAGTAGCAGTAGCAGCAGCAGCAGTGGCTGTAGCTGCAGCAGCAGCAGCAGCAGCAGCAGCAGCAGCAGTAGCAGCAGCAGTAGTGGTGGTGGCAGCAGTAGTGGCAGTAGCAGCAGCAGCAGCAGTAGCAGTAGTGGTGGTAGTAGTAGTAGTAGTAGTAGTAGTAGTAGTAGTAGTAGTAGTAGTAGTAGTAGTAGTAGTAGTAGTACTTTTTTAACGCCATTTTAGTGCAATAGTACATCAGCCCCAGTAGGTGGTCGCTTCAGTAAGAAATTGTAGTCGTTGTCCGTGGTGGTTCGTGATTGAAATCCAGAGGTGGCAGTCCATAGACTATACATATACTGTTGTACTGTCAAAAGCCTAGTGTTACGTTGATCCTGGTTTTCATTAGCGCTGCGTTTTATGTTTTATGATTTGTTTTCGTTCAGAGCAACGGTGGTCCACGAAACCGAAGATTGCTGGCTGAATGTGAGATCTCCCGTCGTAGCTACGCCCGCCGCCGCCGCCGCCGCCGCCGCCGACGCTGCTCTGCTGCCGAAACTAGCGACGTTCGTCTTGACGGCTACGATTGCGTATTACAACTGCGTTGGTCAGTAGGCCTAACAAAGAGCGCTCAGGAACACATCCAGGCGATGCATCGTCTAAGTATTCTCAGAATCCGTGCTTAAGAAGCGTTGTTTCTTTGTAATCTCCTGATATGAAAATGAAACCAGCAGTTTGAATCTTCAAGCTGTGGTTGATATATGATATTGTATTTGTGCTCGTAGTTAAGCCATCCGCAGTACTTTAATATTATTTCTGTAACGAACGATACTGCCAGAATTGTATGCACTTTTTTGCTTTTGCGATGACAGGCAAAGATTATATATAACCCGACGCTGAAATCTTTTACGTTTCAAGTGCGATTATTTTTAAAATCCCTGTCAAAACAGTGATGCCTTGTTTTTAATTACCGATGACGCCACAGAAATTGCCTAATTGAAACAAGAATTCGCTCGAGCAGGCCTATAGGAGAAACTAGCGTTTTTTTACTCCGTTTATTGGGTTTGCTCTAGAGACAGAGAACAGTGGGTCAAAGCCCGAGTTTTTCATATCGAAGACCGCTCTGTTGAAAATAAGTCGTAAAAACGCTAAACAACAGGACATTGAATTGGTTGAAGGCTATTTTACTGCTTCGAGTTTGGTGACAACATTTGGCTCGAAGTGAGTGCAACACTGGAGTTCGGCGCTGTCAACGAGAGAGCCTATACTAAACCACGCAGTAGCCTATTATTATTATTATTATTGTTGTTGTTGTTGTTGTTGTTGTTGTTGTTGTTGTTGTTGTTGAGAACAGAAATTGGGCAGAATCGAAAAATCCCACGCTTGCTCTGCCCCCCCCCATCGTTATGTTAGTCTTGCTCTGCGGAAATGATTTGATCAGATATCTTACAGGAACATGAACTGCCAGCATTAATCTCCAATCTGCTCTGTTTTTTAAGGGGAAACAGTCTCGGCATTTCAGCGAGAATTTCAGTTACGTTCATTGATTTTGCGACACCTCAATCACACGTGCAGATGGTTTAAATCGCTAGATAGTAATTTGTAAAAGTGAACGACTGCGCTCAGAAATCTTGCCGATTTCCAATTCGTGATGATGTTCAGAGAGTTATGAGAGTTATTTTAGTAGCAGGTTTTTTTCTGATCCAAGAGAAATCTTAGACTTAGAGTATGATATGCCGAAAGACGGGGCATCACAATCAATCAAACAATAAACATCTATGGTGCCACTATAATAATGTCCAGGGCATCAGCCGATGGCGCACCAAATCCAAATAGATTTAGAGCCAGGTAAATCCGGATGATCAGTCAGAACAACGGGAGAGCAATCTAATGGGGAGAGGGCGCTGAATTTTTTTATAGGCCTAACGAGTAAGAATCTTGAGTACAAGTGGACCAGTCTCAGGCCTGAATTCAGCTCTTTACATTACCGGTAGGCGGTAGCCTTTGAACGGTCTTTTTAAGCCTCTGTTAAATACTAACGACAGCAGGTCGTAACTGGGGAGAGAGAGAGAGAGAGAGAGAGAGATACAGACAGGCAGACAGACAGACAGAGAGCGGTTTGTTTAATGACCAGATTTGCTAGAGGTGTATCAACGAGTCCTCACCCAGTTTAGTAACTTTGCGATCACTTGCCCCGCTGTTCACGCGTCCTGATCATTTAAAAATGAACACACGCTGGATTAGACTGCTCAGCATAGATCAAAATTCCAATATCTTTACGTCTAAATGTTCTTTTTAAAAAAAACAGGGCCGCCGAAATTCGTTGTTTGCTTTAAAACTAATTTCGAGAGTCTTTGAAAACTAAGACTCGACAGTAGCGAATCAGGAAAATGTATGATTAATCCGATGTTTTATACATCATAGGCCCATACATGCAGACATATGCGTACAGGTTCTTCTATTTTTTGTCTAACATACGCAAAATCATGAAATAATTCAGCCACAATAGTAATGCACTTATCAATATTGAAAGCCAAACGTCGCCATCCCATTGCTATAGGAAACTTGGGGAGCTCAAGACCAGTGGCGTAGCCAGGATGTCGGATTAGGGGGAGGGGGCACGCAGAAATTTTTTGAGCAAAAAATCTCCGACGAGCAAAACAAAAATGTACTCTTCGCACATTCACGTATTATCTTCTATCATACTACCCCCCCCAAATGGGCCAAATATCTCAACAGTTTGGCGCAAATGTCACGACACGCCCCCCTCCCACCGTGCTTCATGGCTACGTCATTGCTCAAGTCGCTTCCCTTACGTGGCCTACCGAAAAACTTAGAATAATTTTCAATCCAGAATTTGAGATTTTAAACATATTTTCAGACTACTGTATATACTGCATATCGACAATCATCCTGACCTCCACTGCATGATAGAATTTTGCCATCGTTTTTGCGCGAATCTCACGGCCATCTAACCCAGAATAGGGGCGACCTTTCGTGGCCCCTCGTGGCTATGCTGGGGGATTTTAAATATCAAATCTATAATGATGATTCGTGCAAAAATCGCTACTTGACAGTTTTTGCAGTTTTTATTTGTAAATTATTCTTTTACTCGGACAGAATCCGACTTCAAGCGTGTCACTTGCCTAACGCATCAGCGGTCCACATTGTTGCTCAGGTAGCCTACTAGATACGCAGGTGCGTTCTATTTTAAGCCTTTTAGTTAGCCTATGCGTCATTTGAATGTCATTACAATGCATTAGTCACAAGAATGACTCCATAAACATAATAACGTAAACCACATACCACTGATGCTGGCATTCGTTCAGTTTTAATACGAACACGCAAGACACAAATCAATCAGTCAATCAGTCAATCGACAAACCAATCAATCGGTTCATCGGCAATTGAAGTAAAAGATTTTGCCACGCACTGGAAGTTTTATAACAGAATTATAACATTAAATTTAGCAGAATTGTAGAATTATAGAATTATAATTTTCAGGCGATGACAGCAGAATAAAATACTGTAATAGACGTTGAAACTTGTGCAGTGAAAAGGTTGATAAACCGTCGAAAGACACTTAGATGGTTCTCGGCTCTTCAATCCTTTGTAATGCAATATGAAATTCCTATAGCGCCTCTGGGTTTCTACTCTACTTCCTGCTCTTGCTGAAAATAATTGGTAGAATCGACTGTCTACCTTGATCTAAAACCTTGACCACCACGGACTACGGATTACGGACTATGGATTTTACGAAAATTGAGCGTACGTGAATCAGCTGGTGCAATGCGCCAAGCTTTCAGGCAGCGCTGTAGAAATCTCGTTTACTTACTTACTTACTTACTTACTTACTTATATAATAATCGCATAATTGTGTAAAAATGACCTAAGTAGACCTAAGGCAAAAACTTTACAGTACACATAGACCTACTGCGAACAATCTAAATGTGCTAAATATCGCTTAAATAGCTACAGGCCTACAAGCTTACATGATGATGGGCAACTCTAAATCAGCTGATCCACTGTTCGAAAAAATTTGATTGTAGGCCTACAATCACACTGAGAGCTCTCAACTAGAGTTTCCTCGTAATATTGGGTCACATGTATGCGATGACGCTGGGAACTAGTATGCTCTAGCCCCTAGACTGTCTTAGGACCTACAAATGTAAGCCTAGTCGTATATATCCATGTCTGTATGTCTCCGTCTATCTGTCTGTCTGTCTATCTGTATGTCTCTGTCTCTTGGCTTATACGGCGCATTGGCCTAACAGATCGTCTCGCTTCGTTGGAAGTAGTCTCCTGTCTCCTGCTCGTTCTTGCCGAGACCAGTTCGTAGTAGAAGAGACTTATTTATATCGAAGCGGCTTCGGTTTTTATTTCGCAGCCGACGAAGAACCAACTGCAAGTAAAATCGTCTCAATTTATCATCATCATCATCATCATCATCATCATCATCATCATCATCATCATCATCATCATCGTCATCATTCGAGGGCGACCAACCAACGAACGGTTAGGGTTTTAGTATTGTTAGGATCACGAGTCTACATGCTTTTGGGGTCTTGAGACTCAACGGCGAGGAGATACCTACATCTGAGACTGAGAATCAGTCGTCGTGCCGTTCACAGCGACTACTGGTCACGCGGTCAGCTCGTGGTCAAGGGGGAAAGGTCGTTGCTGCCGATCGTGGTCGTCGTCATCCGTGTCACTTGCCTGGAGAAATTATTAGCGAAGCCTGTAACGATGAGCGAGATCCTTGGAAAGATTCGCGGCAAACTGCGCCGCATAAGTTCCAGCTCCAGTGCGCCATCTCCAGTCGAACTGTGTAAGTCGTCGGAATGTTATCCTTCAACAGAAGGGGCTAGGCGTTTAATTAATAATTTTCCCCGTCAACAGAATTATTAATTAAATGGCTAGCCTTTTGTAATAATCATCGACCGACTGGCTTTTATCCTATTTAATTCATTTACTATTTATTAACTGGACATTTTCTTTCAGTTTTTCTGTCATCGTAAACATGGATCCACAATGCTGATATAATTGAAATCAGAAGAGGCGTAAACTTGCATGAAAAAGAGAGGGGCCCAACCTTTTTACCTTTCCCCTTCCCTAGCTAAGCCTCCTCTCAGAAAGTGGGGGGAGGGCTCGAGATTAGCGGCCGAATAAAAGTTTATGCCTATGGCAGTGCATGCTTATAATTCATATTAAATTGTGTGAAAGTAGGCCGTCAAATGAAATATCTAATTCAGATGCCGTATTTAATATACTGTAAATGGTGTATAGCTGGAGTGGTAAATAATAATAATAATAATAATAACAGGGGAGCTGTTTAAGTCTCCCTCTTGTCGGTTAAGCCCAATTAGTTCGCATCGCTTTACTGCAGAGGTCGCCAAACTTTTGGACAGCGATAGCCTAAAAGCTAATGGCAGTGTCAGGCGGAGAGCCATGTAAATAAATAATTTTTTTCACGGGTCCCTAAAATGTTTAAAAGTTTATATTTTTAAAAGAAAGTTTTGTGCTGGAAAAAGTTCAAAAGTTCTCAAAAATGTACGAATCAACTACCAAAAATTGGCAATGATCATTTTCACTTGCTTGTCAGACTTTAAAAAATTGCAACGATACCTTTTCATTTGCTTGTCAGACTTGAAAAATTGCAACGATCTTTTCATTTGCTTGTCAGACTTGAAAAATTGACAACGATCCCTTTTCATTTGCTCGTCAGACTTTTCAGGACATGAATGCCGTTGAGCGATTAATAATTCACTGATCAAAAGGTTTGCTAGACAGAGCAATAAAAATTAATTTTTGGACTGTGGGGAACCGGAGGGCCGGATTGAACTCACTGGCGGGCCGAGTATGGCCCGCGGCCAGAGGTTGTCGATCCATGTTCTACTGTATATACGATAACAGCGTTGAAATAATCTGCTATGCACCGCGCCTTTTGCCATTGCCAAGTGTCGACGTTAGATCAGTCAAGAACTGGTTTATCCGTAAATTCTAGTAATCAGTCTATCACTCCTAATTAATTGCAGGAGTGACAAACTGATTACTAGAATTTACGGATAAATATTAATTAAAAATTATTTACGCGAACCGTAGGAAAAACGTTTACTGTGTTGACAATTTGGTAGGGGTAAAGACGAGCGGCGTAACTGAAAGTAGTCCGTAAACACTGATTGAAATTCGAAAGGGTTTTAGGATCAGGGTTATGGTGAGAGTTATGGTTAGGATTAACTTTAATTTTAAACACTAACCCTAAACCCTTCCTAACCCTAACCCATACTGATTCGCAGTAGTGATATCGTCTTTACCCCTACCGACAATTTTTCCTTCTGCGTTCGATTCTCAGGAATGTCAAAAACCATCTTGTAGAAGACCCATGACACTGAATAATTTCATATTATAGAAAATATTCCACACTGCCGCCGAGTTGTAGCCCGTGTCTCTGCGATGCCCAGTTATGTTTGCTGTCCTTCTTTGAATATGATCGCTCCACGGTCCATTTAATGTGTCAACAACAAAGCTGCATATATCAGGCCGTGATTTTTCCATTTACGATACATATTTGAACCTACCAACCACGAGAATTTAAGTCGTTTCATGCAAGAGATAATACTGGTACATGTACAAAGTGTAGACCCAACTGGTTATTCTCATGTCTCAGTTTTCCGACACAATATATATGCCTGCTTGGAATTTGTCTCCTTGTTTGGCTATGCACACTAAACTATAAGTCTATTACTTGTGTAAATATCTATATTAAGCTACTGTGTCCGAGAGGGTCTTCAACATTTCTTAATCCATATACCGGTAGGCCCTACACCGAATCAGACCGCAACAAACCGCTTAAGGCCTACAGGTAAATAGGTCAGTAGGCCCTACGAACGAGTGATCCTAGA